>WURT03073972.1:0-10204 GCA_009936505.3 Holothuria glaberrima | reverse complement strand
CCCCTACCCTTTACTGCCTCTGTGCCTTATTGCTTCCTTTACTCTAAGAATATAACTCTTCTGGATGTATGATATTATGCTGTAAATAAAATAATTGTTGTAAAATTGAATAATATTGCATCTAATACTTGTCAGGGTATTCTGGCAAGATAATTCCCCGGGACATAACCCTGTCGTCCCTCATGTGCCACCAGCCACCACTCAGAATTACCATCGACATCCTGGGCAGACACTAGTCTGACAACCATCCCTGCCTCCATGCTCAGCTCGTTGGTGCCACTAGCTTCAAAGCTCCATTCAGCATAGTAATACTGGAAAGAAATGACCAGACATGTTAAGTTTTTACAAATGTTGCTATGGGCAATACTGTTGCTTTGGGCAATAGTTGCTAGGGGTGATACTGTTGCCATGGGCAATGCAGTTACTATGGGAAATACACTTGCTATGGGAAATACTGTTGCTATGTGTGACACTAATGCTATGGGCAGTACTGTTGCTATGAGCAATACTGTCGCAATGGCCAAGTGGATAACGCTAGTGAAATTTGATGCAAATATGAACCTTAGCAGCCAAAAGGTTCAGGTTTCCATACTTTGGCCAAAGCAAGATTTGTTCATAGTAGATACTTATCTACAGTCCTTATATGTTAGTTCACCTTCTAAGTAAGAAGACACTAAATTAGATGTGCATCACTGAGTTGGTCAGCTACCATGCCAGTGCAGGGGGTGTCAGCACAGGCAGATGCCCCTATAAATTTTCAAAGCAAATTTTTGGTTTTGATATCTTCCAATGGCTTTAAAGGCACAGAAAGCCATTTTCAGCGAAATGGGAAGCATTTTTGGCAACTAATTTTTTCACACACTTAATGTCAAGTGATGGTTGCCCTCTACTTAGCCTGTTGGCCCTGCCAAAAAAATTTCTGCCTATAGCCATGCTGGCCTTGTATTGTAGTCACATACACACCCTCAATACTTGTGGTTGCTGGACTTATAAAATATTTATTACTACTCTTTAAGGCCTTGATTTTGGTCCTCTGAAATGTCCTAATATTAGACCATCGTTCCATAGAAATAAAAGATGGATCAGAGGGGGTTGGGAGTTGTGGGTCAGAAGAGGCAAGGCACTGTCTCCACTCCCACTATTTCTGACCTTGGGCTTTTTTTTCATTTTGTTCAGGTAGCAAGTTGGTTGCTTATGCCATGGCAATACTGGTATCTACTCATGGGAAGTAACCTATATTCATACTGTAATGTATTACATCTAAAAATAAACTTCATACGTTTCTCCCAAAGAGAGAACATCAATCTCAAGCCCTGATGCCATACACCCAAGCAGCCAGGTTGAACATCCACTATGTATAATCCCTGTTCCAAAGTTTAAAGCACCATGTGAGAAGGTACCACATTATAATTTTGAAATCTTTGGTATTGGTCTACCACAGGGCTTTTCAACGTGGGGGGACGCATCCCACTGGTGGGATGTTTTGCAGTTTCTGGTGGGACATGAGCTCGTCCCAAGTCCCATAGGAAAAAAATAAGGGCTTATGTTTACTTACTATAATATACAGAATCACCTTTACGTAGTACAATTTTCCTACAGTATGTTCCGTAAAAAAGATACACACTTTTATTGTATTTTTAATACATCAGAATGATCGGAGATACATGAGCAAATGCCGTGTACTGTGATAATTTTGTGATCTATCTATAACAAAGTAAGACAATATTGTATGTGCATATAAATATAAAATAGGAATTTGTCAGATCCAATTGTCAGTGACAATTTGATCTCGGAAATCCCCACTTTATTTTTGTTATGCCAAGAGAGACTACAGATAATTACAGATATTACATATAAGATTATAAAGGGAATACAATGATATATATGGCTTAAATTAAGGTTATAAATGTCACCAAACTGCACCATTTCAAGTGTTTTTATCCAAAATTTCCACATATCAGGAGGAGGGAAACCCACCCTCCCCCTGTTCTGCACCCAAGATTGCCGCCCCTATGCTTAATAATAATGGTGGGACATGATACATTCATAAAAGCCAATTTGGGACGACAGCCAAAAAAGGTTGCAAACCCCTGGTATACCAGGATCAATGCTGGGCCTTCCAGCCAGTGGTTTAATGGGCCCAAAAACTTTGGGGGATCAGCACCCAGTCCCTTCCCCCAACCCAAACAGTAGCCAATACACCAGTGTTTCCTGCTGATTGCGCTCCCCTTAGGCCACATAATGGAAGTTGTCGAATGGAAAAAATCAAATCCACCTAAGGAAAAGGCCAGAGGAAGGGGAGGGGGGAACAAAGTCATCAACAGGGTGGAAGGTGAAGCAGGAAGGGGTAACAGGTAGTGGGTGGCTGTCATAGAGGCTTGTAGTCTTACCTGGGGTTGTTCTTCATCACTACCATCAAAACTGTCCATTCCCTGCTCCTTTTTGCCTTGCAATGCTAATAATGATGATGGCACAAATCCTTGTGAAGCTAGAATAGGGAACAGATTGATAAAGTTATTCTCTGTATCATCAGTGAATTTAAGAATGAAATAAAGTCATGCAAGAAATGATGTATCTCTCTATTACATGGTCCAGTATCAATCTTATTTTGTGACCCTATCACCTTAATACACTCATACAAAACTCGGAAGAAATCTCAGACCATTTCATGAAGTTTATCATGCCATTACATTCCTGAGAAACCTCAGAGCATTTCATGAGGTTCATCATACCATTGCATTCCTGTGAAACCTTAGAGCATTTCATGAGGTTCATCATACCATTGCATTCCTGTGAAACCTCAGAGCATTTCATGAGGTTTATTATGCCATTACATTCCTGTGAAACCTCAGACCATTTCATGAGGTTCATCATACCATTGCATTCCTGTGAAACCTCAGAGCATTTCATAAGGCTTATTACGGCATTACATTCCTGTGAAACCTCAGGGCATTTTATGAGGTTTTTCATGTCATTACATTACTGTAAAACCTCAACCCTGTACAATACCATCATGTTAGATTGAATCACAAGCACTTAGTGCCGACACTACCTACACACTTTGTATGAAAATACCCCTACGGTACTTACCCCCATTGTCCACATACCACCGATCCCCACCCCCACTGGGGTCCTGCTGTTTGATAATAGCCACCAAATCTCCCTTATTGAGGCTAATGTCCATGGGTTCCTTGGACCTAAATGTCTCCTTAGCCAATGCCAGTCTGTCTGGGGGATAGCGTTTCTCTAGCTTACTTCGCTGGCTCTCACTTTGATTATTGTTCTTGTTTGGTTGCTAAAGGAAGGAAAACAAATTTTACACCAAATGTTGGTACAGTATAATTTTTATCTGCTCACAGAGGGGATCAGATTCAGTATAGCTATATTTGTGCCATTCACTACAGAAAGAAACTACGGCTTAATGTGGGGTGGGGAACCTTTGTCCTGTGAAGGGTCATTTGATAGTCATAATGGCACTTGCATGCTAACCACACCACAGTAAGTGCCAATAAACACAAAACCCTCTGCCCACAGAGTATCGGTCTTAAACTGCCAAAGGCAGGCCCTTTTTGGTTAAAAAGACTTTCTCAGAAGTTCTGGAGTATCTAAAAATGTGAGGATTAAACTGACGCATCAGGGGTGTTGCCTGGATTTGACTGATAGGGGAGCCAAGCTCCCAAAATGGAAGAAGGGGAGGAGAGAACACAAATCCCAAGCTCCGACGAGGTAATGGGTGTTCGAAAGGATGCCGAATGACAATTTTTGGTGTCTATTTACAAAAATATGAAAATTTGGGGGTTTCATTGAAGAGAATTTGAAAATGAGATTTTTATTGGAGTGAACTGGTGTTTTTATGGAGAAAAAGTGGAAAATTTTGGGTTTTTATCAGAAAATCTACCCTTCCTAAAAGCAACATCAAAAAGACCATGGGGGAACTGACTGTCTTCAGGATTATGTATTTTATCAAATGGGTGAAGGCTCCCTGATAAAGTTAGAGGACTTTCCCTAGGGGGGGTACGGCTCCTTCCCTCTTCCCTCTTTCCCCTCCCCCCTACTGGCACCACCCCTGTGAAGCATTGAGATATTAAATGTCATTAAATTCCAGATGCTAACTAGAC
The DNA here is from genome assembly GCA_009936505.3 of Holothuria glaberrima. NCBI lineage: Eukaryota > Metazoa > Echinodermata > Holothuroidea > Aspidochirotida > Holothuriidae > Holothuria > Holothuria glaberrima. The sequence goes on along the minus strand of WURT03073972.1, from coordinate 6,086 downwards.
CACAAATACCACACCTTGACCACTTGTTTTAATACATCTTAAACTAATGGCACATCGGTTGATTTGAAAATGAAAAACCAACATTTATATATACAGAGTGATAGGTAATTCAAAATGAGGGGCCATAGTAGCTTTCTTGTCAAGGCATAATGTTCCCACAGAAAGAAATTCACTTATTTGTTGCTCAAAGATAATTTGTTGGTCCAAACTTTTAATATTTCAAATGATGCAACTTCTGTAGCCCTTGTAATATAATAAATAATAAATATTTTGAGGAGATGAAGCTATTGCTTGAGCTTATTGGTGAAACTAAATGGTTTAATAGTGATTAAAGCTATTCTCTTTGGTTGCCATGTTGGTGCATTTTAAATGCAGTATTTCCCTTTAATACCATACCATACTTTAATACAGTCAACTCTTTAGTTCTATTGATAATTTTGTGAATCACTGTATTCCATAAGGAACAATCTCAATGCAGTCCCTAAGAATGGTCCCTTCTCTCTTTGAAACCCCTACCTATCCCACAACCCCTCCCTCTTTTACCTTCCCTCCTATTCGCAGAAAGTGCCTACTGCAACCAGTTATGGTAAGTACTTACTGGTTTGCTAGGGGGTGGACCAGGCTGTGTGGACCTTCTACTCAACCTCCTATCTAGTTTATCCTTCTTATCAAAGTTGTTTGGTACAAAGCTAAAGCTGTACTGCCTCTCAACAGCTTGCTGGTGGTTGCTTTCGAAGACCACCAGGATGTCATTGAGGTCACTGTTTTGAACAATGGATAACTGGGGAGAGAAGAAATATATTCACTGTGAATTGTTGTGACTACAATATGTTATACACATGGGGGTTGCCAGAAGACATGGGCCATCATACCCAGAAATTAGCTGTGGTACCTCTCATCATACAACCTGACCATGGAACCAAATTGATTTACCAGGTCACAACAATTGCAAACAGACCGATAGCAATATCTGCCCACTAGGTAACCGACTGACAATTTTTTAAAGCCTGAGCAGTGCTACAGAAATAACAGGGCCTTTGGTGTGCAACCCTTAATGTATTCTCTACATCAACAGTCTTAAGATTTGTTGAGATAGTGACCCCTAGCACCAAATATTGACCATACAAATGCCCCCACCCCCTTCACTTTGCACCATTCTAGCATTCTCTCACATTCCCAAAATTACTGATAGCCCCTAGTTTCCAAGCTGTTCAAAGCAAAGGTTCTCAAGCTAAAAGAGATGTGGCTTAACTTTGATCCTTACCCAAATATGTTTCATGCCTTCTCTTTCCAGTTCCCCCACAACAAAGTTCGAACTCATTATTTGTTAAAAAGAATGAGTTCTTTTAAGGTTACCGGAGGATACTCCTCCAAAAATTGGGATAACATGAGAATAAAAACTTGCAACCCCTCCTATATAATGTGCAATTTTCTGAAGAACAAAACCATTTGCAAGGTTGAAATTTTTTTTCTACGACTGTAATATTACAATGAAAAGAACACATCAATCTTTCTAATTATGTGTTCTATTAATTCAATTTAAACACTTTTCTACCATCACTACTATGAACTACAAAGTTCAAGCACTTTCAGTGTTTTCAGGGTCTCACACCAAATCTGTGTATGTTTTATACAATGTTCATATTTTCTATTAGAAATGTAAGTAAAGAGCACCTCCAGTAAAGGATAAATTTTCTTCAGTGTAGAGTTGATGTGGTCCCTCTCTGCTTCTACAAATGACACCACACAACTTTTGAAGATAGCTAACGACATCTGGCAAAGTTTTGGCATTTCATCCTTCAGCTGAATATTCATAGCCTCATAGTTCTTCCGAGCAACCTCCTTCTCATCTTTCACCTAGGAGAAAGATAAGAGGCAGATGAGAGGTAGATAAAGTGGCAGTGTGTAAAGAATTCTTTCAATAATGTCACTGTGTCACATTTGTATTTAATACCAGGGCCTTGTTTCATAAAGAGTCACGATTAATCTCAAGTTTGATCTACCACACAATCAATCATCCTATTGAAATCAAACTTAAGATTAATCTTAAAACCCTTCATGAGACAGGGCCCTGGATGTTTTGACTGCCAAGCATCTTGCTGTGAACCATACCATAACACACCTACTGTGCATGATTAGCTACTATGACAATCCAAAATGAGCTGATACGTCTTAAACCTTTACACCAGTCAAACTATTACTCTGATACACTAAACTATGGATATGAAGAAATCAGTCACAATGAAGATATCTCCATAGCAACAAATGTCCACTGTATGATACCTTACAGACTACACATTCCAAGACACTGATCTAACTGTGCAGTGAAGTTAATATCATTTTTAATTTTATGCATGTAACACATTCTTTTAGTACATGCTTTTACCACTTCTTCTCATCTTCCTTGTTCCACCGTAGCAAACAACAGGGCCGCAAATAACAGAAGAGTTGGAGAGGAGTGGTACAGGCCCTCAATAATTTCCAGTTTGAAGGTTTCTTAAAATGTCCAAAATTACCTTTGAAAATGCCCAAAATCTAAGAACCCTTCCAATGGCACTGAATAAGCATTCATTAGATATGAACAGTATACTGCCACATATCATCTTTAACACAGATATAGTCACTTCTTGAAGAAGAAATTTTTACTCAAAATCCAAATTGCTTGATTTTTTATCCTTGGCCATTTCATTCTGTCCATTGTAGAAGGGTAAGAAACAAATGAATATCAACTGTCTCCAAATAATAAAGACCATTCTACTATACAATTTCACAACTTTACAAGCAGAAATGGAAAAGTAATTTGTTAAACCAACTGCACAGTGACAATGTTGCTGTAAAACTACAGGCTTCTAGGTTTGGCCATAGTACAGTATGTTAAGATATGGGTCTCAAAGGCATTGTTTCTAGACAGGATGTTGCAGTCATCCCAACTTCACCTTCTCATTTTTCTTTAGAAATATATTTCATGATGATCACAAATATTACAGGTAAACTATGCAAGGAGATATTCTACATGAATTAATCACTTTGATAGCAAAATATCATATTGTTGAAAAGAGACAAAACAGAATTAAAATACAGGTGTACACTCATTTTAAATAAGGGTGACTATATTACATTTGACCTAATACAGGAAAGAGTCAAAGCATACTTGCCGACATTGCCATCCAAGAAAACGGAACATATAGCAGACGATCCACTATGCGTCCGTAGAGCGCACAAATGCACCATATCAACAACAAGTGCGTGTACGTACATGCGTACGAAGGACTGTGTTATAAAGCTTGTGATTTTCTACTTCCACTTTATTCGTACTAAGTTCGTTCATAAGGGGAAAAGAGGGAAGAGGATGATTTCACGAGTCCCTTGTCCTCTCTAAATATTGACAATATATGTGGAAATCACTTAGGCATACGCAAAGACTGGAGTCAGTTTTTTCCAAGTTGTTGCTTTGCGATTTTCCTGATCATTTTTAGTATAAGTATAGTTTTTAATACTAAAAGTCAGAAAACTGGAATGTTTTGATTTTTATGAGTTTTAGAGCTCAGAAAACAGAACAGTTCTGCTTAAAATGGAACGGTTGGCAAGTATGTACAAGGCTAAAAAACAGATACACAAATATTATGGAAACACTTTTTACAGCTGGGATACATGTAAGGTGAGACAACTATATATGCTCTGCTATAGGTTAAGATGGGTTGGGTGAGTGAGGAATGGAATGGTAAGAGGAACAAAAGAGAACTGCAAAAGTATTGTACACATATTCTGATGGTTAAAAGCATGTGGCCATTTTTCAATAGTACTTTGAAGTACTTTGAAGATACCTTACAAATATTTTTCCTTACAAATATTTTTTCCTTTAAGATACCTTACAAATATTTTTCCTTTAAGTACTCCAGATGCTAATTTCAGAGTCTCAAAGGCAGGGAGTAATTTAGTATTCAAATTTTGTGTAGCAGTTTTGAGAATTTTTCCTTTCTGTAGTGTAAAATCACTGAAAACCCTATGGTTATGCTCACAAAAAATTGCTACACATTTTTCCATTTTTACACAATTTGGCCAGCTTGTGTAGCAAATTGCGATGCGATACCAGATAAATCATTCTGTGAAAGGCAAAAACTTCTACTGTATTTAGATATCCTACAGCTGTCTACATTACCAGCCAAGAAAACAGTAAACAAGGGCTACCTTATTAACAACTTACACAAGCATACATTGCATGGTCAGTGAAAAGGATGGGGAGAGGGGGTTCAGAAAACCGTGCTTTAACGTGAGAAAGATGCTATTTAAATGCTCCCCTAAATTTGGCTCTATCCCTAATTTCTCCATCCTCACATTCCATTACTCAATCTCTACCAGTAGTTTGCCACCCCTAAGTACACTCTTGTATAAAGCATTGCTGTATTCAAGTCCATCTAACCTGATTCCCTACCAAATTCCAATTCCAAAGACCACTATACCACGCCAGTTCCGAATCCAGTACTGTTTGATTCCAGGCCCACATTCCGATTCCAGTATCCCCAATTCTGGGCCAGTGCTGACAGTGTAGTATATCATCAAACTTACTTTATACTTTTTCAAATACCACTTACTTCAAAAGGTCATTTTTGAAAACAATTTCATAGGTTCACCCACCCTGTGATTTACGTGATTGTGTGTGATCATTCATGTATTAAAATGTTTCTGAAAACAATATAGTCTAAGTAACACTTATGTAAAGGTCTTGTTTGCAAGACAGATGGAATCCTCTCTAAGCCCTAGTCCAGCTGTAACCCATTCTGGGCCAATTCCTACTCCAGGACTTATCATTTAGGCCAATTCTGAGTCCAGTGAATACAGACCTAAGTCCAGAATTTGGTCCCAGTCGAGCCTAATACACCCTGACTGCAAGGCATTGAGAGGGAGCTAATTTTGCCCCTCTGCCTTGGCATTGTATTAAGCTAATGCCATGGCTAACACCTCTGTTCTTTGAAATTTGTGCTTCGTCTCAGCCCTTGTTGGAAGGTGTAGCCTTGGTTGGCCTCTAGAACTGTGACCTTGAAAAACAGACTCCTTGCACTAGCCCAAAAAAATTCTGTTGAGTACTATTCTGGTAAATTGCAAGGCACATTCAGGTAAAACAGGGTTCTTCTGTACTACACTTTGCTGATTTAAATTGTACTACTTCAAACAGTGCACTGTAATTTTACAGTGAAGAACTGTAGTAATGCATACAATATTGCAGAAGACTATGGTGTGACAATAGGACCACACTAGTAATAGTTTAATTCCCACCCAAAAAGAGGGGGGGGGGATTTCAGGGCAATGCCCCCAAAAATATTTCTGCCCCCAAAAATATTTCTACCCCCAGATGAAAATTGAAACTGCATAATAATTAATGAGGTGGAATGTTTATACCCCCCAATCACAACACTTGCCCCCCTAAAAATGTGAAGCTGGCTACCGGCCCTTTAATCTAGCCATCACATGACCAGATTTTAGAGTGTTCCCTGAGCTGTGAAAATTTCAGGAGAAGCACAATAGGACTGAGTCTGTTTGGCCCAATAATCAAGTATTTATATTTTGAGTGTTATTACACCATTTATAAAGATGTGAATTTTATTGGTTGCCTGGCAACAATAAATATCTCTAGAATGTATTTCCTGTAAAGTACAACAATTATTTCTGTGTAAAAATATATTCTTTGAAGATATGCAGTGTTATAATGCAAATAAATAACCAATCACCATTATTCTACTGACTAGATCCCAACTAAGTCCTACTGTTACTATTGTAACAATTTTACCCAAGTAAATATTTGCCCCCCCCACCCCTCCCATAATACCCTGCCCACAGTTTAATTATTAAATACATAAATACATCTCACTTTTACATGTTACTGAAGTAGAATGCTGAACAGCCATAATGAATGGGAGCTCACCCAGCCATGCAATAAAAGACCCTGAGTAAAGCCTGACTTATTGTGTGCAATTTAGATCACTTTCATACCTTAACTAGTCCCCTTTGTCTTTTCTTTCCCCTCTTTATTCCCTCTTTTATTTTAACTGACGGTGTGTTTGGTCTAGTGGTAGAGCATCTGCCTCTCA
>WURT03073971.1:0-31948 GCA_009936505.3 Holothuria glaberrima | reverse complement strand
GGTGTGCCATTAGTAGCCGTCAGATACTTTGTTTTCAAAGTCACTTGGGAGGGGGTCATTTTATGAAGTACGGTAATCCTCAAGAATTGCTTCTTTTACAGATTTAATGATGTAGGCCCTATATATATCATTAAGATACTTGAGCATAATATGATTTTCGTTTGTTCTGTAAAATGTATCATTCAATTCAATTAAATAGTTTAGCACTATGTTGCTGGAAGATTACAGCATCGCTTCTGTCACTTTGTCAAAAATAAGAATTTTTGGTGCAAAATACTGATTTTCGGTCTTCAGAATAAGAAAAACTGTTTCAAAGTTGGCAGCTCTGTGAGTTTAACAGAATGGCTAAGAAGATTAATAATGACCAAAATCACCCATTGTATACTGCACTAAGGAGTTTACTGCAAAAGTCAAACAGAAGTCTGCGAAATCCACACATCTTGCCAAAATACTGAACACAAGTTTTTGGAAACTCTTATCTATCGTGGTGCAGTATTCATTCAATCGAATTGCCTAGATTCTTTGTTGTAGCTCGTTGTATTGTTTTATATATTAACCTTTGTATTTGTAGATATGTTGTTACTGTATATATTACCATATCATTTTCAGCTTCCTAACTTTTGTACTAATTGTTTTTCATATGAATGTATTTTATTACTCCTATTTGTAAATTTTACATTTATACTGGAATGAATAAATGAAATGAAATGATGATATACAGCTCTCCTAGCATCTTTTGTGGGTTTGAGAGCATATTCAGTATGTAAAAGATGAGCTTGATTTTATTCTACATGGCTATCATACTTGATAAAATGCTTATGTTTCAATAGGCTATAGTGGTAACACCACAGAATCTTGAAGTAATTTATTTAAAAGAATTTAACCAAAACAGCCTTGGCCAGAATTGATGAAAGAACATACCTTCCCCTCTCCCGCCCCTTGAGCACCCTCCTGAGTGGATACATGCTTGTAAGAAATCTCTGTTACTCTTATCTTTATTTTTCACCAATTTCTGGTTTCAGACATAGCTGATGCAGCTCTACAGTACAAACATGTCCTCATGGCAGATGAGGGAGCTGAGTATGATGAACTGATTGAAATTGATTTGAACACGGTAAGCTTTTGTATGTCAGGTTAATATCACAAGTGGTATGTCAAACTTGTGAGTTTCTTACAACCTACCAGTGTACAAGTATTCTGTGGCAAGGGAAATTTCATGGTTTGACATAATTGGAGATGTGTATTTTGTCAATGAGTAATATTTTATCTTTGCAAAGAAATTATTAGGAAATTAACTAGACACACATCTGTGGTAGTGCCAGTCTTAAATGCGTGGAAGTAGATACTTAGCAAGGGGAGGTTTGATTGAGCAATAGCAACATTCTTACATTTTGTAAGATGCTAACAAGAAGAGGAATAAGGCAGTTTCAGTTCATGATTAAGTTATCTATTAACTGTGGCGCAAACTGAACAAACAATTTGAAATAGGTTAACATTTCTTATTCTTACATGATAAAAAGCCTTGTTAAGTTATAAAACAAAAACAAAAAAAACAAAAAAAAAAAGAGAGAAAGATGCACACTACTGACAAGAAAAACAAAAAATAGTTATCCAAGCTGTTACATATTATTGAAACTGTAGGACAATGTTTGACAAATGTAGTAACAAGTCCATAAACTGGTAGGATTCCAGAAGGAAATTCATGTGATAACAGTATCATGCACGGTAATATAAAGGTGTTGCATACAAATATAATTTCAAAAAGGTCAGTAATGTTTAATTTTTTCAAAACATACGTGATAGATATATTGTCTGTCAGGATTGTTGCTGCTGTAGGTGGTAAACGGCAGTTCCACTTGGGACTGCCTGTGTTTGCCCAGACCAATAGCTAATGACCCTGGTGCAATTTTTTTGATAAGTTCAGTTTTGGGGGAATTTGGAAGTAAAGTCTACAAAATTTGTAGTACTGTCCAAGTCTTGTTCACATAATATTCCAACATTTGGCCCCCTAATAATTCTAAAGTGTACCCCACTCTTTATAACCCATAGATGATTCACTGACTAGGCTTTGTTTTGGATTCTTTCTTTTACACCACCACTAAATTGGTCCAGTTGCAGACCTGTTTAATAGCCAAAGTGTTCAGCTTGACCTTGTTGATTTGTTTGTTATGTCATTTTAAGATGGGAGAATGTTGAGTATCCCCAGATCCCCAGGAAGGATGCCATTCAATACAGAGACTTTAACATGGAAATCCAAGTCAGGTGATGGGGGTGGGGGAGGAGAATTAATTATTGGTATGCTTTTTTGCTATGTATATATGTTTAAAGTCCAAAATTACAATTTTGACAGTCACAAAATTCTGTTGGTATTCTATACTGATGCCTTAATACTATGTGTTAACAAATATGTTTGTTTTATTAGGTACTGTAAATCTTTCAAGCCTGTGACAGGCATATTGTGAGAACTGTAAATGTTAAGATACCAATCTGGTTTGATTGCAGACTTTAACCAAGTCTCTACTGAAATGTATTTACTCAAGATATCAGAATAAAAGTTGCATAGATTGTATCAGATTGGCACAATGAAGTATGACTGTCTGATTCAGCATTGCTACACAATGCAGATTTACAGTTACAAACCTAGAAGGAAAGGAATGCGTCTCATGGTATGTGATAAATCTAAAGATTATGGTAGATTACATTGGAGATAGAAAGCAGAGATACAAGATCATGAGCAGTTAGGGAATCCAATAACGTGTATTGGTTTAAAAAAGTTCTTTAATGTGTCTGTGTTTTTAAATGTGGTTGAATGTGACGGATGATGTTTTAGAAATTAAAGAATAGTGTATTGGAGACTGTGGTGAACTAAGACTGTATTACAGTATTATTTGAGTAGGGCTTGATCTAGATGGAGGCACAGGAGGCCATGACTGTGGGGACCCTTCACCTTGCCTTTCCTCCCCCCTGCCCTGCAAATTATGTATACCAAAGTAATTAACCACTTGCTGGCCTTCTGTATCATTTCTGTTTGATAATCTGTAGTTTTTGAGTTTTGACCTTGATCAGGCTTCTCCTGCTAGGCCTTGTTTTCCCCCAAAATTTCTGCTAACTCACAATCATCTGGCTATGCCCTTACTTGTTCTTAATTTGATCCTGTTTGAGTAACGTTTGTGATTACATGAAAGAATTAATGTAGGTGTTTGAGAGCAGTTACCAGAGGGTATAAATCACTTAGAGTGTTGTGGCCTAATGATTTAAGGGCAAATCTCCTCACCCCAGACAGTTCCAATTCTCCCAACTAAGTTACTTCTAGCCCTGCCCACAACTGTCTTAAGACCCATTTAGTGTAGACACAGATTTAGTTTATTGCTTATGGCCATATCTTGATCATCACACAAGTCCCCAATTTGTGTAATGGAAACACTGTGCATATTGTGTAATGTGAGCTACTCTGTATCTTTTGAATTTTCTGAATCTGGTGTCAATCAAAGAGCAGTCACCAGTTGAGAATTTGGCTTCTCCTAAGAAAATATGTACTTTAGGGTAGTAAGGAGTGTCTGTCTTTAATTAAGGTGTTGGAATTGTGATTCAAATGATATTGCTGGTTTTATTCCTTCTTGGTTTATAACACTGTGTTCTTGGGTAGGGATGCTTTATCTCAATTTACTCTTTCCACTCAGGGGTTAAATGGGTAAGTTGTCATTGAGCACTGTGTTAAAACTGCTGCCACATGGTAAGGATTGCCTCCGGGACAATTTTTCACAAAGCAGGAATAACACATACTGCCCCTTTGATTAGGATTGCCTTGATATTAGCACACTGAAAAATGCTAACATTAATGTTATTTTGTAGGAAGAATATTTTTCATTCATCACAACTGAAGAGTAATTTTGAATGCACAATCATTTAACTACTGCAAAAGATTTGGTAATTCATTTAACTATCATGTTACAGAAAAATATATCACACAACCACCTAGTGTTTAAGCATACCTAATATGTGTCTTAGAGTACAATTTACAGTAGTATATTAGAAACTAAGTTATTTCTTCTTACGTATATCTTGATGCAGCTTGAACCTCACGTAAATGGTCCATTCACACCAGATTTGGCCAATCCTGTCTCTCATCTTGGAGCAGCTGCTAAGGAAAATGGCTGGCCACTGGATATCAAAGTTGGTGAGTTCTGAAAAGATAATCAAACAGTCTTTATTAAGAAACAGTAAGAGGTTAATGAGATACCAGAAGTAGTAAATCATCTTAAGTACATTGAAATATCTGCATTCACATGAGACCCATGGCGAAGACTTGTAACAAGTCTTATATGACAGTGGAATGCTCACCATGTGGTTCATATTTTTGAACTTCTTATAACTTTGCTCATTTCTGTCTACTCAATCATTTGACTTAGCTTGACTTATGGGGGTTTGTCTGAGGGCTATTCAATTGTCCTCATTTAACCTCCCACTCCTTCTGTGACAATTATTAACTCCTGGACAATTTTCCCCAAGACAACTTTCCCAAGACAATTTCTACCCAGAACAGACCCCTACAGGACAAAATTCCCTACCATACCAACTGCCCCTCAAATAGTTTTCCCCATCAGAAAATATGGAATTGGCCAATGTAGGATTTGTCTGGAAAATGGTGGAGGGGAGATGTCCTGTTAAAGTGAAAAATTACCAAAGTGGATGCAACAAACACTTTTCTGAAATCCCTTTTGTTGCACAATCGCAAAGAAATTGATTCTTTCTGTTTGTAAAAAATTGATATTGTCCTTACCAAATAGTGATCTTCTTCAGACTGTATGTTCAAAGTTTTTACTTTATAAAACTTATCATTTCTGCAGAACTAATATAGTCAAAAAAGCTTTCATAATGTTTTCACTTCTAAGTGAAGCAATTGTGGAGATATTGAAACTTTTTCTTTCCCAGGTCTTATTGGCAGCTGTACAAACAGTAGTTATGAAGACATGAGTCGTGCAGCTAGTCTAGCAAAGCAAGCCCTGGACAATGGCATCAAGTTTAAGTAAGTAACATGTTAGATACAAACTAAATAGTTTAAAATCAACTCTGGTTTGCATCAGTGCGTCCCTTCTAAGTGTTTGAGAATAAACTCTTTTCTCATTGTTGACCAGAATTCCTGTATTACATAGTTCACACAGTGGTTCTTTCTTTTAAGATGGGATGTGGGGTGGGGGGGAGGAGGTGGAGCAAGTCAAGGTAGCTGCAGAAATTCTGTATAAAGCTTGACTGCAGTTTGAAATAGATGTATAAAAATTGTAAGCAATGTCATTGGGAACTTCATTTTGAGTTTGGGATGTTGTATGTGTGTGTCATTAAGAAGGATTTTGACAGTTGTTACTTTTATTGAGACATGTAAAGGATGCAGTGGGAATAGGGTTCAGGGTGTCCACATTGGTAACAGAAGAGGGGCAGTGTGTAATTTTAAAGAATTTGAGTTGGTAGTCCAAAGGACAACCAGTGGACAACCATTTTGTGAAAATTGGTTGTCCTGCCCCAAATGAGGTAGTCCTGCCAAGCTACCATTTTTTTTTTTCAGGAAGAACAGTTGCAGTGGTAGGATTAATAAAAAGTATATTGGTTTACTTAAGAACAGTGTCATCTCTTATTGGTGTTTGTAACATTATATGTAATTTATTAAATTAAATGTATTAATTAGAACTGAGAATATGAGTGAAATATAAAGCCAAAACTCGCCCTTCTCTGGTTCAGTGGGCCATGCTCCAAAGTTCATCATCTTCAGTGATAGTTGTAGATTGACCTGATCTGCTGGGTCATATCTGCTCTGAACAGATGCTACCAGGGTGGCAATTAGTCCAGTACACACAGTCTACCTCCAAGGGTTCCCCTGTGATAGCCCGGTCTTGGAACTTTCCCTCAGCAGCTGTCTGGACAAATTTCCGTTGAGAAGAACCTTGTCTGTGGAATTAAGCACAGCATTAATAATTCTTAACCTGCCTCTTTCCATTGAAAATTTAGAAGAAATTGTCCGTATATCCCTGTCCCCAGTGTCCCCTTTTTTCCATGTCTCAACAGGCAGGTTTCAGTGTTCCCTGTATGGTGGGTGGAAGAAGCAAGGGGAGGGAAGTGGGTGAAGATAAGGATACTGTTAAAATATTTTATTGCAATTTCACAACCAATGCATTCAGCTGTTTTTGCATATCACACATGGAAGAGGAAATATTATTTCATAATCACTGTGTTGTCAATTTCTCTAGTGAGTTGGTAGTGTTTTCAAAAAGCTTCGGGATGGCTGTGAAATTAAAATCAGTTTTCTGGAAAGAGATTGAAAGCTTACTCAGGATATTGTTGACATCTATTATAAGGTGGAGGAACTGTTAGAATGTTTGAAAGGAGGAGCTCTATGTAGGAAACCTGCACTCTTCCCTCTGGAATCTGCACTGGTCTGGTTGTGGTCCTTGGTCTGAAAAATTGATATTATAGATTTGAAATAATAAGAGTAATTCATGAGTATATAGCCCAATGCATTGCTGAGGTAGAATATTAATGAGTAATTAATCCACCAAACTGGAAGAGGAAGTGGTACTCACCTCCAGGAGGTGTTGGGTGAAAGCTGGATATCCAGTCAGAAGGTTGTTGAGGGCCACCTGGGTGTGACCAACCCATCTTGTCCCCCCAGTTTTAGTAGGAATGAACTTTTTGATGCCCATTGCTTCAGCAGTCCTACATAACAGCCCCCTGTACAACATGCTGTCATGATAGAACAAGTAGATGTTCAGCAGAAACTCTCAAACTGGGGCACCTTCTTTACTGCTACTTTAATGGTGAGTTCCAAGCAGTGGGCAATGCAATGCACAGTCTGTAGCATTGGCTGGTTTTATTTCAGAAGTGCTGACACACCACTCCTCCTTCCCTACCATAACTGTTGCACCATCACTGGTGAACCCAATCAGTTTTTGCTTAAGATGTTGTTCTTGGATGCCCAGCTGCTTGTGAAGGGCAGCAAGCATTGCAGTATGACAGATTGCAGCCGTAGCCCCTCTCCAATGTTTTAATTGCTAAGAAGCTTGATTCCAAAATCCCATCCTGGGCATACCTGGGTATGATATATTTAAAAGACAATTGCAAAAGTGAAGTCAGTGGTTCCTAATTGAGGGTGAGAAGTTTTTCTTGGGGGAACCTTTGGGTGTACAGAGATAAGGTCAAGTCTGCAAGTCTCAGTAAATAGGCCTTCCTCCCTCCCCCCCCCCCTTGTTGCCTCGTCACACATGATTAACAGGAATTTTGCTTCAGAGACCCTCTTCTCTAGTTTGTGTCGTTACACCTCCCAGATCACGTCTGTGAAACTCCCTACATTTCATGGCTGTCCTGTATGTCTCCACTACATCAAGCCCCTTCTTGACATCAAGCTCGGTCATCCATTTGTAGTCACGGAATTCTACCCTGCTTGGCTATTGCATGGCTTGATCGGAAGAGTATGTTGAGTCGTTTGAAAGCCAAGGCATTTAGCTTTTGGATGCAGCTTTCAGCCTCTGAGGTGCCAGGATCAGCATGTTTGGCCTTTTTGATTGCCACAGACTGGGCGTGGACTTCACTCCTTACATGTTTATGGAGAGACTCAGTTCTCAGTGATGAACACCCTTTGATAAATTCTGTTCAACCAGAAACTGAAGAACCCTCTGGCAATTACTTCCCATTAGACTTGCACATAGTGCAGAACATTCACTTTGTCTGTTCATCATATCGAAGCCATGATTTAAAGTCTTGGTGATCAAGCCACAACTTTTAGAATGTCTGCTGGCCCTTGGTCTGGTCGTATTCCCTCCCAGTTACTCGATTGTCTTACTCTTCTTTTTGGGGGGTTCAACATTCTTCATAAACCACTTCATATTTGGGTCAAGTCTGGAGAGGGGCTGTAATTTTACTACGGGCTTATTTTCAGCTCATATGATGCGCCGGCAATGTGTGCATTTATAACTTTACAGCTCAGTGGTCTTCATTTTTTACAACACCTATCTTGTAGCCCACTATTTTTGCTTGTATGCTTGCATATTTATGTTCCTATGAATTTGTGCAACATAACTTTTTCCCGCCACTGATTTCACGTTACATGACCCTGACCTGGCTACTTCGGAAATAAACAATATATACCTATTGTTAGTGGTGTTCTCCTGAACAGACACTGCAGCAATTAGCATCCCCTACGCTGGCTATGTAACTCTGATTGAAAGTCGCCATGTTTTCTTCTAGAGCTGACAGAATAGACTGGCACAGAACGGGCAATTGAAACTTTTTTCCTCGATTTTTTGAATAATGACTACTTCAAATTCCCGCTGTGCACAAATACAGGGATAGCATGGTTAGCAGGCCAGAAAAGGTCGCTTTTCGGAAAGGTAAAACATTAGTCCGCAGGGATTTTTCATCACAACTTGAAAACATGTTTTTATAGGTTTGCAAAATATAATTAATACTGTATCGCTGCCTTTGTAGTCCCACTGTAGAGTTGCAAGCTGAAATACAACAGAAAATCTATGAAAAGCACCGTGATTGGCTCGATGCTAATCAGCCAGTCAGATCTCCCGACACGTCCATGCAACTTTTGTGTGGAAAGAGCTCTTGCTTTGACATGCAATTCACCAGTTGAGTTTGTGTTATGATCTTATGGATTGCTGTACTTTGCATACGCAAATGTTGCAAGTTCAAGTTGCTTCAAATACTTTAAGTGAATCATGGTACCAAAACGATATAGAATGAAATTTTGTTTTGTTTTTATTTCTTTTTTATTTATCACGACTTGGTTAATCCCAGGGGACATGTAAACACTTGTGCTGATACATTCGTGTCTTCATGGATTGGATACATACTTTTCATGTTTACTGAAAGCACGTGCTGCAAAATGCAAGCTACAAGCTATTTTTTTGATGGTTTGACTCAAGGCTACACAAGTGGTGTATGCCGAGAATGGCCGTGACTTGGGGTAGTATCATCATAATTATGTTTGTTGTGCATATGTACAAGACAATTATTCACGGAGACTCGAGATGTAGGAAGAAAAACTGACATTGGTTGATAAACAAATCTCATAAATTTTATTGATACCAGGAGCTAGCCGATAATGCTAATATCATCCGATACTGATATTGGTTTTCGGGCAATGAGAATACTGAATTTTTTGTAGTCCGAAGGACAACCTTGAGCACACGTTTTTGCAACATTTGGTTGTCCATCGAAAATTCAGGTTGTCTCAGATGACCAGAGGACTATTAAAATTACACACTGAGGGGCTTTATCAAAGTATTAGGTAAGAGGAGCAAATGCTTAAGCTGGCATTGGATATAACACTCCATTACAGAGTTCTAGTTGGGCTAAGTTTAGTGCTGGCTCATTTAGTCTTCAAATACTCCCAGGCCTAATGTAGAAAGTACATAGTCTAACAACAAGAGCCCAGTGACCTGGATGAAGGCCACCAATGGAAACCCTCCTGAACCTTGCTGGCTTTTTGGAATCATTCATTTTTAGGAAAATGGCTACTTTCATCATGTTTTCCATGCAGATAGTTTTTTATTTACATATCAGGGTTTCTCAATCAATTCTGTGCCTGTCGGCAGTCTGCAAATTTGCACCAAGGGTCTGGCAATGGTTGCTCCCGATCTGTGCTGACTGGCTTAGTTATAACTTTTAATGAAGCACTCCCTTACCTTAGAGCAGTAGCAACTGTTGTCATGTACAATACACTTGTGTCTTTCTGCTCACATTCACAGGTCATCTTTCACAGTTACACCTGGTTCTGAACAAATTAGAGCCACAATTGAGAGAGATGGTCAAGCAGCAATCCTCAGAGAAGCTGGAGCAATTGTTCTGGCCAATGCCTGTGGACCATGCATTGGTCAGTGGGACAGGTAAACTACATCCTTTAGTGCATCGTATGCCATTCAAGTACTTCACCTCTTTGTAAAATACAGTTTTGTAAATGGTCTTGGGACAAACTTAATCCACCTGTCAATTGCAACCATACCCCCCCCTCCACCGATAGCCGGGTATAGCGGGACTTTAAGGCAATA
This sequence comes from Holothuria glaberrima, assembly GCA_009936505.3. Classification (NCBI taxonomy): domain Eukaryota; kingdom Metazoa; phylum Echinodermata; class Holothuroidea; order Aspidochirotida; family Holothuriidae; genus Holothuria; species Holothuria glaberrima. The sequence continues at coordinate 21,905 of WURT03073971.1, read as the reverse complement.
GGCAGTTACCCCAAAATTTGCTTAGAAAAATCAGCAAACTATTGAAAATCTCCTCTTATTACATTACAAGCGCCTTTGAAGATGCTTTGAACATTACTATTTACAAACAATAGGTAAAGCAAGGAGAAACTCTCCTTGAATTTCACAATTCACTTACAAAAATGTCACATGATCAAAATAGTCCATTCATGCACTAGTGTGACGGGGCATACTAACTGTGATAGGGGTGACTGCATTTTCGCTTTAAGCGGAGACATGAAATTGGGAATGTAAAAAGTGTGTTTCATTCCTGGCTTAACTCAAAATAAGTCTAAGTGGAAAAGGGCATCATTATTCTGCACATTTCAGCTAATATCCGTGCAATGTCCCTGCCTATTTGAGTAAATGTGTAACAAATCGCTGCAATCTGGGGCGGACAGCCTAACCGTTTAGAACAAATGTGAAACAGGTGGGAGGATAGTTGAATGCATAACAACGACATTATTGGACAGAAAAAAATACACCTGGGCCTGTAAATCTTTCCATTTTTAGCAGATGAATTGTGCTGTATTTTAAAGTGAGAAAGCTCTTCTCCCACCCAGATAAAAGTGAAATGATCAAATTCATGTTGTCCTTGAAATTTTCGACAAATTTTCAGGAAAGACGTGCAAAAGGGTGAGAAGAACACCATTGTGACATCTTATAACAGAAATTTTACCGGTAGAAATGATGCTAATCCTGCGACACATGCATTTGTAGCTTCTCCAGAGGTGAGTGATCTTTGCAAACATGTCTCTGTGACAGTTTTGTTCAGCCGTTTGTAATCAACACAGTTGGTATGATGGATGAGATACATTAGTTTACAAAGTGATCAAGAAAGACACAAGCACATTTTATGGCAGCTTTCACCTGTCACATCTGTGCAAGGATTGATCTGTGGTTCAGAATGTGTAAATAACTGTTATTGCAAGGCCTTGGAAGGATAATATTATGAAAGTTTTATGCTGTTGAAAATGTCCTTAAGGGGTACTTTGAATATTATTGAGAATGTCAGGCTTTTGTCATCTCACGTTTTCATAGCTTAAGTACAAGAGGTCGTTATCCAGGAAAGTTTGGAGAAATCCTAGGAGATGATAATCTTGTCAGCCCAGGAACATCCTTGGGAGGTGCTCCATAAAACTGTGTCATTTCTTTTTGAACTGTAAGCATCAGTGCATTGGTTTGGACTGTGTAAAAGTTCTTTTGTAATCCCCCAAAAGCTGTTTTTTTTTCTAAATAAATTAAAATTCCATAGTTGGAAGGGATCCTTAAAGGCTTGCTTATGAATTCAACATTGTTTATTTATGTAATGCATTGAGAGTTTGCAAGATATGATGTTATGTCTAGTATATCCCCCATAGAATTTTATGGCAGCATGAGTTATTTGTCTTGGTATGAAATTTAATTTGACACTTGAAAGATGGATGTTTAGATTTATCCTTTTACATCCATTTGTAAGCACCAAACTTGTGCTTTGACTGATATCATTTAAAAGACATTGGTGCTCAATTTAGTAAATGGAATATCTAGTCTCCTGGGTTTTAACTGCAACTACAATGTTGGTCAGAGGGAAATTAATGAATGCCACGGGCATCCTGGGAATTTTTTTTTTTTAAAGTATGTCATGGGTAGGTGGATGAAGGGCACCCTAGCCTCCCATGCAGTCAGAAAACTTGCAGAAGTGCAGCAGCCCCCTCCCCCCTCCCCATTGGAAGAAGCCTTGTATGCTGATGCATGCTATATGTTACCAATACAGTAAAACCTCATTTCTCATGAAGACTTAAAATGTAGAGGTCTTCTGTCAGTAACTGTCCCTTTAAAGTAGCTTTAGTGATTTGTTCTTCAAACAGACAACTCGACAGTTAGATAACTACCTTTTAGAAACAAACAGTCACTTCAATCAACAAGTTTATCAAATGCTGACATTAGAAAGTACAGAGCTGGTTGACTTGAAACCAAAGGCAAAAGTCCTCTAACAATCTAAGATGTTCTCTTCTCACTTTGATTTCCTTACTGTACCCCAGATCACCACAGCACTGGCCCTTGCTGGACGTCTTGATTTCAATCCTGAGACAGATGAACTGAAGGCACCTGATGGCTCTGCTCTAAAGTTGAGCAGCCCTTATGGTGATGAACTCCCTCAGAAGGTAGGGTGTTACGCTAATATTGCAAAAGAAATGACAGGTGGAATTTCAGAGATGTCCATTATAAGCATCATCGAGAAATCGTGCAGGGTCAAAACATAGGGCTACCATTTCAAGATAGTTTAAATGTTATCTTTTTCAGATTTAATAGGCCACTTTGAACCTTAAATCGTCCTGCTTCGAGATTTTTGGTCAACTTGACTGTCTCAAGGAATCTTTAAATGTTATTTCAGGAGTTGATTCTCTGTGTATATAGTTGTATGACTTGAATAAGAACTCAATTGTAAACATTTAAGTGTACCTAAAGTCTAAAATTACAAAAAATATTTATATAGTCAGTGTTATTGGTCCATCTCAGATCTTCATAGCATTGTTTGTCACTGAAGTATAAAATGTTGAATTTTATCCTTTGCATTTGAAAAAGTTGATGTCGTTCTTGTACAACTCACTGTACCTGTTTTTAACAAAAATATTTGTATGACCTTAAAAAAAATCTATTCTGGCACAGCATGTTGTGAGGAAAGGGCTTGCACAGCTTAGTTGTTTTATAAAAACAAGGCAGTGATCATATCTTGTAATAAGGTATAGTGGCTCTAGAAAAAAAGTAAAAAACAAAGAATGTTATTTGAGTGGTAAAAGAGTGACAGCACAAGCTATTGTGCATCCCCCTATTCAGTTGATTGAATAAACTTCAACATTTGATATATCAGCCCAGAAATGTCCTGTGAAGATAGGAGTTTAAGTGATGAGACTGGTATTTCAATTTTTCAACATATCTTTCAATAATTTTTGACTTTAGGTCAAAAAACATAATTGTAAAATGTTTCCAGGAGGGCAGGTGATATGAGGATTGCTATTGAAATTCTTCCCCAAACTGTTAACATTAAAGTGGAAGCATTTTCTCTCCCAAACCACTCTACTTCTTGGCTTCTGTATGTACTGGATCTATTTTGAAATGCCGTGATCTCATTGCCTAATTATAAGAAGAGCTTCCAAAAATGGTACTCCAGAAGCAAAACAAGAACTTGTGCAAACCAATAAATGACCTTGCAGTGGCGTAGTGAACAAACCTCGTTGTGCAGCTCGTTATCTTTTGTGGCAGACCTGACTTGTAAGCCGTGAGAGCCACTACGCAGACTAGTAGAAAAAGGTGTCACAAAGTGTCATTAGCTTTAAGTACTGTACAGGTTGGGGGAAGTTGCCCTGATCAGAATGACTAAAATGCAGGCAGCCTACAGTTGTTTTGCCAGGTCAGCATGGGGCAGGTACATAGGTGTTACCTTGGGGAAACCAAAAATTTATGTTACTTAGGTCCAGAAATGAAAATCACTGGTGTAAGTCACAGACCTGCCAACTAGTACAATTTTGACATATTTTGTACGATAAAATGTTGAAAATGCGGCAGTTTCATTTCTCCCCATTAAAAACAATATATGGAATTCACTGTACAAAACATGTTGTAGGGAAATTTCCCACAAAGATTGCTAAGTGGCCACATTCTGCAAATTTTTATACACTTAGTGATCTCACATATGCAGAATGATTCGATCACGCAAACTTCACACACAAAAGGCTGCAAAATCACTGCAGTAATGCATTGACCCAGCTACATGCAAGGTACTTACTGTACGCAGTGTTGTCTGTGTAAATATTGCCGTTAATGCAACTAAGTTGTGCATGTTAGAAGTTCGGTACGATGTGTTATGAACTTAAGGACTCTCTAATCGGACTGCTTGTACAGAAAACGAGACTAACCTAGGCCCGTATTTATCTCCATACAAACAAACAGTATTGAGAAGAAGCCTGTTGAGTTTCGTGGAGGTGAATGGTAATTTGAGGTCACTAGAGGTCAAAATTTCTCAACCTTGTGAACTTAGAACCCCCTATTGTAGTATGTGGGTGCCCTATATTAAGTTGAAGGATTCTGTTACTTTTGGTGGATGTAGAAGATCATGTGGGGTCAACTGAGGTCAAACTAAAAATCTTGTCAAAAGTCTAATTCAAAGGGTAAACTGGTAGATCTCATTGTTGGTCTGGGGATTAATAGAACCATTATTTTGGTGGTGTTCAAGGCCATATTAGGTCACAGGGTTCAGAAATTAAAACTTGTGAACTTGATATCCTATGTTAGAACTTAGATGATTCTAAAATCTGGTGCCAGAGGTCCCTGTATTTATCAGACCAGTATTGTGTTTTGGTGTTAATCAAAGATCAATCAAGGTCACAAGATTTCAGATGGAAAACTTGTAAACAGGGTGTATATATCAAGTAGGAGGACATGTCTGTATGTTTTGTATGTATGTGTTATGCATAAAATTAAATGCAAGTAGCTGATTTTGACCATATTAATTTGGCGTCAATCTATGTGATAAATGTCTTAAGATTTGAAGTATTTTCTACCAATGTGCAGCTACATTATTGTCTTTAAAATAAAAATGTATCATCTTGCAGCAAATAGTACTGAAATTATATTTCCCAAGGACAAAGAATCACTAAGCCTCTTGGCTTTTGTTTAAATTGAAGATGTTAGCTCCTCTTTCAGTGATTTGTCATGAATGTCAATTATATGTGTAACATCTACGTGGTTCTGAATTCATTTGAAGTTTCAAGTTTTTTCCCCTGACTATAAATTAAAAAGATAAGAAACAACAGTAATGAAACACCTCCCCCAGACAGAAGTAGTTGTACAACTTGTAAAAGACAAGGCAACAGAAGAGCTTATACAGAAATGATTTTTTTTTCCAAAATCTAAATGTAGATTAGCTATTGAAGGGACACTTGAAGCTGTTTCAATCAACAAAATTTATTGTTGTGACAAATTTCAGTCTTGCTTTAATCATCATAAACATCCAAGTGGCTGTGAGTGGTTGTGGTATAAACTTTGGAAACAAATTAATTTCAAGGACTTTGTTTGCAAGTGAATGTTCTCTTTAAATGATGTGAAGAGGTTTTGCATAATTCCCGAGGTAGCCATCGAAAAGTGGATAAACAAAGATTTTCAAGAGGTTTATTTTTTTTGCTTTTTCAAATTGGGATTTGTGTATTCTGTGTAATTGAAGGAACACAGCAGTATTGTAGCAACTAGCAGTTGTAAGTTGTAACAGATCTTTATTGTTCTAGTATTTTTATTTGTTTCTATTTAATTAAGTTTTATGTTTTGTTTTGAGCCAAGAGTGAAGTGTTTCTGTCGTGTATTAGAGTTGTCACAGTCTTTGAGTCCATGTTATCATTTGTTATCCTAGTCTAGAGTTGCCATACAATACTGTTTTCTTTTTCAAATATTTCTTGCAAGTTAAATGTCAAAAGAAGGGATTGGTGACTATTTGAAGAAAAAAAAATCTGTGTTTGTTCCTTGTAAGCACCTACCCCAACTCTAACTCATAGCTTCAAACTGCCTCTTACTGTTTGTGTAAGAGGCTGTTCCTAACAAATTTGTCCCTTTTCCCTAGAAGCATTATCTAGAGAAAGAACTGAATGATATTGAGCAAATTGTTGCAAAGATGAAAAGACTGACTGTTAAAATGGAGTGACGTCAACTACAGAAACAAGATTTTGTGTAGGAACACTTAGTACAAAACTAGGTTGTCCTTCATGAAAGTGATGTCTCAATAACAGCTCTTGCATATGCATACATCAAGGGTCTGTGTAGTGTAATAATGCGCACTTCTTCAAACAGCTTATGTTACTGTATACCAGCCATTGTAGGCCAGGATCAGCGCTCTTTATCATACAATATTGTAGGCAGTCCCTTCAAACTGTGTGTTTTCATGACCACCACTTTAGTGCAATCTCATATTATAGAGGATGAAATTAATCTCTCCACAAGTATGACTTTCGTATGTTAATAACCAATACTAATTTTAATTATTTAAATATATGCAGGCTTTGTAGGCTGCATGAGTCAAGTATTAAACCACTGAAATCGTGGAGAGGAGTCGTAGCATAGTGAAGCAGTCCATCAACTGTAGTGCGTGCATTTTGTGGGCAATCTGAGTTTGATCCCTATCCCATTTATAGATTTTCCCTTCAGGTTATGTCAAACAAGTTTGGTTTTGTCTTCTGTTATCTTCATTATCTTTATACAATGACTCATGTGGAGGTGGACCTTTGGCGCACACTCAGTCCTAACATGGAACTGGGTATGCAAAAAGAAGGCTTTTTGCATTTGACAATTGTAAATACCTCTGCTGAACAAATAGATCTTGACCAGCGGATGGAATGTTGCTTCAGTCTTACAGTGTAGCAAAAAATGTAGCAAATCATCATTCCTGTATGGCTTCTCTTCTATTCTGGATTTGCTAGTGTGAATTTCTCACATTCTGCTTTTTCCAATTGAGGCATTTTTTGGGAGGGCGGAGGGGCAGTTTATAACTTGTTGATTACCCAAAAATGTCAACAAAGAAAATTTTTGTAGTCATATGTAGGAACCTTTAATAGGGTGAAGACAGTCAATAAATGGTTAGTAAGAAACATTGAAAATAAGAAAGGTTGTGAAAGTAGATTAAATTTGGTTAAAAGTTCCGTGAATGTATTCAAAAAGGAAAAGTATACAAAGTGTTCATCTAACTGCACTTCATGCTGAGATGTTGAACAAAGATTTTAAGGCTTGTTGTAGTAATACATTGTGTATACAGTTTCTCTGCAAACTTGACAGGGATTTGATCCTGGAATGGACACCTACCAACCACCCCCAGAAGAAGGTAGTGGTCTGGAGGTAGATGTTGACCCAGAGAGCCAAAGGCTGCAACTCCTTGCTCCTTTTGAAAAATGGGATGGTCAAGATTTGAAGGATTTAGTTATTTTAATCAAGGTTAGTAAATATTTGAAGTGTTTACTCGCTTACCAGTTCTCCTTTTGATATTTTCAATGGTTTATTTTTATGTTTGAATGGAACTCAGGCACAGCCTGTTGGCCAAATCTTTCCTGTGTTTGTTTGTGTGGGGAACAGTACAACTACATTATTTGGCCTGCTGCAAAATATCTATTTGCTATAAAGGTAAACAGTATGCATGTGTAAGTGTTGCACAAGGGAGGCACAGTAATGACAGCTGGTCGATCTCTTTCATGTACAGTGCATTTAGATGAGTCATTTAAATGTTGTTATCATCCTCATTATATAATCCGAATATAAGTACAAAAGACAAACCTTTCATCTTGCCAAACTTTTCTCAAAGGTAAAGGGAACATTCCCTTCAACTTTGAGGGACTTTCAGACACCACAGATGAATAATTTGTTCTGTACCTGATGAAAAGTTGCTGACCTCACACATCAAAGTGTATTTAGATGTAGTTTTTGACCTGGTCTTTTCAGAATTTCTCTTTTTCACTGGAATAATTAAAGAAGATTTAATATATATGAAAAACATGTTAGTATGTTTCCATTTCTTATTAGTCCAGGTTTAAAAGTTGATGACAGGCCCTTCTAATCTATAGATAATGTTACCAATAAATAATTTCATGAAATTAATGGACAGGTTTACTGAATGACGTGCTCCTCAGTTACTGGCCTTTTCTCCTGAAGGCAGACCCACTCGAAACACCTTCCATGGCCTCAGCTCTGAACAAGTGTTGCTTGCTTTAATAATCTTTCATCAAGATAGCAAGTGTCAGGTTTCAGGGAAATCATTGAATGAAGTTGAATTAGTAACACCTCAGTGTAAGGTGCATTTTGAAATGTTTGCAAAGTACTTCAAATAGAAATGTTTTTGACAGGGATATTTGAAAAGAATGTCTGCATGTCTGTTTTAGAAGTGAGCTTTTTTTTCATGTCAGTGAACTGATGCTGTGACGTCTTATTTTTCTAGGTTAAAGGGAAATGTACAACAGATCACATCAGTGCTGCTGGACCATGGCTCAAATACAGAGGTCACTTAGACAATATATCTAACAACCTCCTTATAACGTAAGTTGCTATTACCTGTGAAGATAAGTTATAATTCCTTTTGGTTGAGAGGATGATGGGTGGGGAGGGGAGTGGGGACAGCTGTAGTTATAATGGTGAAAGCAAGTTCAAACCCTTGTAAGTCTGTAATAATGTTTGAGGGACATACATGTGGATGAAAGGTAGATTACCTTCTGTGAAGAGTATTGAAGGGAAGATGAGAGTGTCTGGAAGGAGGGTGGGGTAGCTATGATGGTAGAAGTGTTGAGTGAGATACTTGTAGGTGAAATAAACTCTCTGAGGAAAGGTAGACACTGTGCCAGTTGATGTGGGATCAAAGCTAAAATAAGGATGCCTATCAGATAGTGTATTATTCTAGCAGTAGTAATATTGCATGGTAGGGGACATCTGGGGGCTAGGATGAAACAACAACAAAGTTTATGTAGAACCAGAGGGCAGAATGACAATACACTTTGGTGCAGTGTTGCATTATTTGGTGCTGATGTTATGTTTATGATTAAGTTGTTAGGTGGGTGAGATGGTATGCATTTGAGAATGTAGATGTAGGTTGTATTTAAAAGGTAGTTAGAAAAGTAAGTTTGTAAACAGATTAATACTACTAAGCGAGATAGTAGTCACAGACAAAGTAGTGGTAAAGTGGTGATCCTAGTCAGCAACTATAATACTGTTATTTAGTGGTATCATGTGAAATGTGGGAGGGTGGTTGTGGGGTGGGGGTCTCTGGAGGATCTTAACAAAAGATTGAAATGTGTTGGTATCTCCCTGCAGAAAAATACATTATAAGCAGTGCTATCTTTTTAAGTGTCTCAGATCTGATTTGCTCATAGTACCAATCTGAGAAAGAGACAGTGTTGATTCATTCAAAAGCTACCCAAAAGTTTTTTTTTTTTTTTTTTTTCTGCCATGCATGTGCATGTGCATGTTCTATTGTTTGTTCACAATACATTGACCTTCATATAGATCAGTGCATTATTCATCATGCACACAATGACTTGTAGCTAGAGGAATGAGTGACAGTCATTTTATCGTCTGACTGTCTTCAGGGATAATATAATGTTTGTTACTGTATAGTTCACCTAAGTTCAATCTTGTCCTTAACGTCTGTGATACAGTAATCTATAGATTGGTTCTACGAAGCATTAACTATTATTGTCAAGAGGCAGGGCCTCTTCCTTAAAGTTTATGGATCTGTATTGTAACACTGATTGAGAAATGCTGCCGCCTCCCACCCTTTGCCATTTTTCTGAGTTTCTCTTATCTGAGGGCTAAGATTGATGTACATACTGAAGAGATGTTTGTGACATTTTGCTGCACCTGTGATGTCTACAAACTCCTGCATCTCTATTCTCTGTGGAGAAATTTATAGATTGTGACAAAGATGAAAGGATAGAGCCAGAGACAATCTGATGGTGGTCTAATTTCCAAGCATTGCTCAGAGATAAATTACCTGGCAACAAAGTTCATTGTTCTCTTTGTGCAGACAAGGAACTTCATTTCATATGTATCTTAATCCTTGCAGAGGTGTGGGTTAGGGGTTTGTACTTATAGGATCATGTATGTTGAATGTCGCTTGAGTTAATCTCCTTTTTCTTGCGTTACAATTAGATTGTCTCTAAGCTAGAAGTGGGAGATATTATCATAGGCATAGTTCCATCTTTGTAATGCTTGCCTCAGCAATAATAGGAAACTAAATTTGCGAAGTTATTACAGGTGCAGTCTAGTCTAATGTGTTTTAAAATAATTTTTTATGATAGGGCTGTGAATAGTGAGAATGAAGAAATGAACAGTGTGAGGAATCAGCTTACAGACATGTTTGGAGCTGTGCCGGATACTGCCAGATATTACAAGGTTAGTTAAGTCTATGCTTTGATGTCTGTTTTCAGTTGGGACATAAATGTCACCAAACAATTACAAACGGCAGTTACAAATGTACAAATGTACAAAAATGCCTGAAGGAAGAAAGAAAAAAGTAGAAACAAAGGTAAATTATACCTAAAGAATGCATCGAAGTAAACATGGCACCAGTTTATTGTTTGACTACCAAACTTGACTGTTGTGAAATTCTTTGCACAAGTCTGAGCCAAAGTTCTTTCATCAAGGTGTACCTAACAAGATCGAAATAGTTCTGTCTGCACATTGAGTTATATATATATATATATATATATATAAACTGAAGAATGAGAATGGTTGATAGTGGATATGGCGGATAGGGGATACAGTCCCAACGTCATTTTAAAGTCATGCTCCCAGTTGTATACCTACCTGGCTCTTCACTCTCCTGATCATTTTAAAGTAGTAATATTTGAGACCATGGCCCCACCTTGTATCCCTTCATTCGCGACAAGTGAGCAGAAGGAACAAATTTTGACTCACTGTAGGAATAAACTAAAACGCTTGGAGAATATTTGGGTGTGGAATAAATTGTGCACAATCTCACCCAGGGGATTAAATGTAAACGATGGCTTCGATAGCCAAAATAAGAAACCAAGATGAAGAGCTCGCTGAGCTTTTTCTCTTGCTTTTTGGTCAATTCCGCTATCTAGCTTTTGTTATCTTTGCCATGTTCTTACAAGTTTTTCTATTCAACTTTAGTTTTTGTAGCTATTCATGGTTCATTGCTTTTTCTCATGTTATCTGTTTGTAGTCTTTTCTGTACATTTGAGTGTTCACGTCATTTTTATTATTTGGTGGCTGTTACTTGATTAAGGCACTGTTGTGCGAATTTTCCTGATTCGGAAAAATATATTTGTGGGTTCAAATATATGTTTCAATGAAGGGTTATATTAACTATGGACTTACTGCTATATATATATATATATATATATATATTTCACTAATTCCCCTATTAGTGGGAAAGAAGTTGTTGAAAAGTCGACCATAGGGCGAAAAAAAAAATACGGCGAAAAAGGATTCCCCTTAATGTTTTCACACACTTTTTATATAGGAATAGGTAAACGTGTGGTAACGTCCTTTTACAGACACAGTCTATATGCTATTACTTCAAACTCGATGAATTTATGTACACGTATCTGTTAACATGCACGGATGGTAGGCCATTGAAATAACGTTGTTTATACCATGAGGACGTTGGGGGGAAACATATGCTTATGTATTTTATTACTTTTTTTTCGCCTTAAGGTAGGAAGATATAAAGACTTTTTTAACGGGGGGAATTAGCGTTATATATATATATATATATATATATATATGTGAGTCAGTCAACACTGTATTAAATAGTCACTCAAAGACCTTAGGCCATTTTCCTCAAACATAGGCACTTGCGTTATACTAAAAGTTAGTTAGATGAGGTTTAATGGCCAGTTTCCAACCAATTGGTTCAAGTCAAGCTGGCCACGGCCTTTTTTCAAGTTGTGGCTCACTGGCTTGTTTTCCCTTACTCCATTGCTTATGCTGAGCATCATGCACAACGGCAGAAGGTTCCATTTTTAAAGTCTTTGGTATGACTCGACCTGGGAATCGAACCCGGGCCTCCCGCGTGAGAGGCGGATGCTCTACCACTAGACCAAACACGCGGTCTGCGTTATACTGAAAGAGTATGTTAGAAATGAATGGAAAACTTAGCCTCAAGCAGGACGTGAACCCACGACCTCTCGCATGCAAGTTGAATGCTCTGACCACTGAGCCATTGAGGCCTATGAATCAGAACGCGGTCAACAGTATTTAAGCTCAGTTGACCGCGTTCTGATTCATAGGCCTCAGTGGCTCAGTGGTCAGAGCATTTGGCTGGAATAAAGGGGTTTGGGGTGAGAAACAGCTGTGATGAAAACAAAGAGACTTGTTCAAGGAGGATGAGAGTTATTACTTTGCATGGATTTTATGGTGATAAGCTTTTGAATGTTGAGACTTAGTAGTGTCTGTATAGCAGTTCTTTGGTTTCACACAGTAACCATGATGCTTGGAGCTTATATAGTCCCAATCAGTGAGGTAATCTGATACCCATTTCAAAAACTCCTAGAATGCCTAGAATAGTTGCCACATGGGTGGTCTTTTATCACCTCATGTTTTGGTGTGCTGTCCTGGAAGAGAAACTTCCCTCTCCCTTTTGAGTAATTTAAGTTTTTGTAATGTGGTTTGGATGCAAAATGGTGATACCTGTGTAAGAGCTCTATACTTGTCATATATCAGGGAGTCCTTAGCCTCAGTTATTTAAATTTTTGCTGTTACTTAATTTTTTTTTCTGAAGTGTTTTCCTTCTATGTCAATTTGGGGGAGGGTGTACTGCCAGAATGCTCAGTAGGCTTCTGACACAAAGCAAACTGCTGCAATGTCACTTGGATGATTATGCTTCTTTTTTATTTTGCAGAGTAAGGGGCAACCATGGGTAGTGATTGGTGATGAGAACTACGGAGAGGGCAGCAGTCGAGAACATGCTGCATTGGAACCAAGACATCTTGGAGGCAGAGCTATTATTGTAAAGAGCTTTGCTCGTATTCATGGTGAGGGATTTCTCTGAATTCTTAATGTGCCTAAGTTTCATATGTACATAAACTTTTCTAGGAGCAGGTGGATGATAAGTATGCTTCAGTAAAAGACTGCTCCTTGAGATTGCCATCCTTAAACCGAAACCTATGTTTGACGCACAGGAGAGAAAGTAGTCCAGAAATTGCCTTGTGTGTCACTTTTGTAATCTCATTTCTCACATGTGCTCAAAGGTTTTTGTAAGATTTTCACCTTTGTGGGTGTTGACTCAAAAATATCATACTTGTTTGAAGTTTTTTGACACTTTTCTGGCTATGTGCACAGAAGCTGAGCACTTCAGCTTAGATGAAGTGTTTTAACCGAGGCATGTTCAGCAGTCCAATAAATTATCTGAGTCAAGTGACATGAGAGGCACTTTGCTGAGTCTATTTATCTGTGTGTGGCATGCTAATATGCGTGAGCGAAATGTGTAAGTGGGTGCACATAGTAAGGAAAGTACTGTGCGTGTCAGAAAGTATGTTGGGGTATTTGAGCATTTTGCCTGTGAAGGCTGGAATCATACTGAAGTTACCCACACATGTTAGAAAGTAGCTGAGTGAAGTGACATGAGAGATAGACACTGAGCTAGTTTTATCCAGTCTGTGACGGCATTAATTTTGTTATAATTCAGGCCTTGTAGGGCAGTTGTTTTACAACACTTAGTGACCACAAATGGGATGGCTAACAAACTCAACAAGTTAGATCAAATTTGGTTCTTTTTAAAGGCTGGTTGAGGTGGGAAAACCACTGATTGCTCTTGGATGAAAAACCTACCTTACATTGACTTGTCTGGGGATCAAACCCTGAACTTTCCAGTTTAAAGCTTCATTGCTTCAAATGCCACAGCTTGTATCCCCTCAGCCTTAGCACCAGTTGTCTATATAAAGGCTTGTTATGCATAGAATTCCTTTAGTCCAGGGTCGTATCTCTGGTTAGTTTATAAAATCCTGTTTCCAGTAAAATTCATTTTAATTAAGTGCCTATTGTTGTCTTGACTAGTCAAGTTACTGACTCCTTTTTTGTTTCAAGAGGGTTGTTTTTTTGAGTGGAATTAGAAAGATATGAACATTGAAGGGTATCTGTACTTTCCTGCCATAATATAGGGCTTGTTTGTTCAATTAACAGCTAGCTTGTCCCCAAGGTAAACTAACCTATGTCCCTCCATGACAGCGCATCAGATTTCTAGCACTTGTGACCTTGCAATGAAATCAGTCTTACCTTTTGGAGGAACATAATGAAACTTCTTACTTAAAGTGAAGCTTGCTTTCATACAGTACCCCTTGATAGGTAATAGAAGTTGACTGTTTAAATGGCAGTGAAAGTTTTTCTGAGGTTAGAAAGCTAATTTGGAAGGTAGGAATCCCAGAGGCCCTCATAACTGCACTTTGAGCTTAAATTTCCATGACTAAGGCACTCCTTAGTCAAAGTAATTGTTACAAATTGTAAAGGTTATGACCTTTAAGGAAGTAATAATTCAGTGTCCCTATCATGGTGAAACAAAATCAATGTTATGGTTGAACTACTCTCATCGTACCTTTTTGACGTACCCCCCCCCCCATCTATGAACAGAACTTCCATACTCTACATGGCTACAGAATTCATTTATACCTTCCCAGGAATTTTGGTTGTGAAGATGTTGAATGCTGTGGTTTAAAACTTTTCAAAATTTTGTTTTGTATGAAATGAAATAAGTGGATTGCTGTCAGAGATCACAAGTTGTTTCCCTTTTTGTGCCCTCGCTCTGTTGCACTGTTGGAGAATCTGCCCTTTAGTCAGACTGTTGTGACTTTGATGCCAGTGCTGGTGATATCACATGTGAAAGTCAATTGTTGGGAAGGTAAAGCTATGTTATGTAATTACTACTTCAACAGTAGCTTCAATAAATAGCTTTGTGGGTCGGATATTCTATTCTCTACCTCAAGAGCCTGTTGAGTTACCTTTAACAATAAAAGTTCAGATCACAGTGGTATTCAAGGGCAAATTCCTTCAATGCGTTGTAGCATGGTCCATTTGTCTATTGCTCATAGAAGTTCCTTCTTTTTGTTTGCAGAGACGAACCTGAAGAAACAAGGCCTCCTCCCCTTGACATTTGCCCAGACTGCTGATTACGACAAAATTCGACCTGATGACAGAATATCCCTCCTAAACCTAAAAGACCTTGTGCCAGGAAAGGTGAGACTTGTAGCTTGTAGCGTTTATGACACAGTTACACTTCAAAGTGGAGGTGCCACTTTGTCAACTTTGTTTTTGAAGAAAGAAAAAAGGGGCAGGATGGGAAGACAAAGAAAGTTTTGTAGACTAGGAAGTTCTCATGGCAATCCTCATAATGGATAGGCTTAATTTGTAAACAAAAAAACTGCCTTTTTCGAGGAATCATTCAGGTGAAAAATAAAGGCATGACTTACATTAGGTTGATTTGTCACGTTTTTGAGGGAAGGATAGCATCACATTTGAGGGAGTAATCAAAGCAAGATCACATTAGTTCTATTAAAAATAAAGACTCTAAAAGGTTTGTCTAATAGTATGAGTGTTGATATGATTATTACCCTTAAGGTTAGATGTCATCAGGGTATGGAACATTTTGAATAGGTATGGGCTAATTAAGGAGGAACATTATGTAACAGTTATGGACTCTGATTAGTCAGAAGAGGGATACTCAGTTATATTTTAGGGATTTTGACATGTGACTCATTCAAACATGCATACATATGCACAGGATTGTCTCTGTGTTGAGGGAAACAAAAAGGGACATTTACAAGGAGATTGTAATTTTGTGTTATCAAGTTTAATTTGGTGTGATATTAACTTTTGATGTACAGTAAAACCTCGTTTATCCGAACACATCAGGACGATGGTAGTTCGAATAACGAAAAAATTTGGATAAACAGGGTTCCAAGTTTTTGCCTCAAGTAGAGTACACTGGGTCCATGAGAAATAGTGTCAATACATTTCCAAATAATTCTGAAAAGGCTATAAAATTGCAGACAAGATCCCCCTCCCCCCCAAAACATAAAATATTTGGTTACTTTTTTTTGTGACCGACAATATGACAAATGAATTTTAAGACATCTAAAACCAAGAGATTTATTTCCAAAATTCGAGCCTATGCTCTGCTGAATGACCAATGCTTTCTACACACCAAATGAGTGTATGGGCTAAAGAAAGCTGTAAGGATCTAGAGAGGTAAATGTGTAAATTTGGCATAAATTTCCAAAAATGTTAGGGACACATGTGTAGGAGACTCTCAAACAGCAATTCGCAATGTTTTTGAAAGCTCGGCTCTTGTTATTTTTAGGTAAGAAGCTCACTACGTTACTAACTTTTCAGAGCTAGTGAAACTAGGACTTACGCCACCCAACATATTTAAGTATAATGGGATATCACGCCTATACTGACTCATGGCTCTTAACAAGAATTTTAAAACAAATACGTACGATTTTTCTTTAAAATTTGACAGCAAGATAACAGATTGTTTTTTATGCCCATGTCGGCTGTGTTAGCCATTTTGGCATCTTTCTGCAACTTTAAAAATCTCAATTGCATTTCTGCAAAAATTTACTTTGAATTTGCCTTGTAAAGCACACTTAACTTTTGTCAATTGTGTCAAATATTATTGTTGTTAAATCTGACAGCTAGTTCGGATAAACAGGTTTTGGATAAACGGGGTTTTACTGTATCTTCAATCTTAATACACCCTTTGATATTTGCACCACCACTCATCCTAACTCCCTCCCACCACATATCCCCACCCCTCCCCCTTCCTCATGTCCACTTATTTTAACCATCTTCACCACCCTGCCATGAGGGAAATGTAGGTCAAAATAAGAGAATGAGTAGTCAAAGTTTGCGTTGGTGGATACCTTCAGTTTGAAATGTAAGCGTTTGATCCAAATCCCAATGTGTTACTTGCCCTGTTCTCTACTCAGAATCACATTACCAAGATTAAAGTCTCTTCATGTGGAAAAAGTCTATTCATGTGGAAACGTTTGTTTAATTTCTCCAAGAATGTAACATAAAGTATTTGTATTGGAGAAACCAGAAAGGCCTCTTGTCTCTTTTTTCCAACATGCCAGAAATTTCACCCATTGTGATACCATCTGTGCATTTTGCACTTGAGGTGGCATGCAATTTTACAATCACCCTATGACCTTCATGCTTACCGGACAGTGAAGTGATGGATTACATTTGTTTCCTTATGTCTGGATGCTGACATCTCTCACAGTGTCAGTGTTGAGAACCTGATGCTCTTATCCTAGGCTGGAATACAAAGCTGTTAAATTTATATGAGTTGTGTTGTCCTGGCTGGCTGTGCTGGGTGTGAAGTCGTTAATTTATCAAGAGTATTGAGGGAGGCAGTAAGAGGCCATATTCTTTATGAAATGGTTTTGTTTGTGATGAAGAGAGATGTATGAATTATGAGTTGTGAAGGCTTGGTCTCTTAGGATAAACAGGGAAAAAAGGAGAAAAAAGGGAAACTGATTGTTAATCTGCATGGTTCTTATGATGGAAATTACTGGCCAGTCTGCTTCTAATACCCCAATTCACATATGTCATATTTCTAATGAAAGGTGGGTTTTGGATGGCATTTACTCAGGGATCAATTTCCTGCAAGCCTGTTAGGGTGATAATGTTTCTGTTTCTACATTTATTCAGATTGCGCTTTACTTCAAACGCAGCCAAGGTATACCATCAAAGACGGAATACCATAGACTCGCTACAACTAATTATTAATGTAAAAATAACTGAAATAGCACTTTCATACCCATAGCTTTATAATGGAATAATACATAAATTAACTCATTTAGTCATTTGAATCTGAACAATTATAATTTAAGCAGAAATTTTCATCTTGTTACTTGCCCTCTTACACTAGTATCAATTCAAAATGTAGCCACGTTGAGACTAGACCAAGGCACAAATGTACTGGCATACACAAAGTGACCCATTGATCGAGGTATTAAAGTAGGAGTGCTAAAGAAACACATGTTTTTGTCATTCATGGAAGGCTACTGTAGTTTCTTCAGCAGCATTAGGTTGAAAACTGTTCAGAATGAGGTGTAAATACAGTTATTTAAGGTTGGGGGTGGGGCAGAGCTTATGCAGGAAAAAATAAAGTATTTGCATTTATGAAATTTGCTCTTTAAACTCCAAGACTAGTTGGGTATATGGTAATAAGTCTTTTACTAGGTAATGTCATTACCATATTTGAGCAACTTGATATTTGTCAAAATATATCCATGGGAGCATGAAGCAAGGAGGTTGCACCCCCATCTTCCATGTGGCCTGAAAATTTCCTATTTTCAGGCAAAGCATATGCTTTTGTTGTGCAAATACGCATTAAAATTTTGGGCAAAAGGGCTGCAGCCCCCTAGGTGGAAGAAATTCCACATGCTTATGAAAGTTGAATTTACCAGTTGCCTATAGGGACATTTGTGCTTGCTTATGAGAAGGTTCATTCTAAAGTACTGTAAGACATTTAAAAAGAGTAGTCAACACCCAAATTTATTGCTTGCTTATGAGAAGGTTCATTCTCAAGTACTGTAAAACATTTAAAAAGAGTAGTCAAGACCCAAATTTATTTTTGATATGTTAAAGAGTAACTAAATTTTAGCATTCTTGTGAAATTTGTGTTCAATTTATGCTGTTCGGTTCTCAAGGTATTACCAACAGAAGTTATCACATTTTCTACCAAAAGTGAACATAGAGCAAGCAGGTATGACATGTTGGATTCACACTGATGGCCAGTATTTTTTTTTATTTATTTTTTTTTCGTACACCATCCATTCTACATTACAAAATGGTATGCATTCATTCTATGAATAGATCATGGACACCAAAATTTGGTAAAAATTTACATAAGTTAATGGCAAATTAGCAAGCCCTATCCAGTCCAAAGTTGAAACCCTAGAATGACAAATAAAGAAATACAAAATGTTGGTCATCAGTTTGAATCCATGACATCGCACCTGCTTGCTTCACGTGTACATTTTGTAGATAATGTGACATCTTCAGCTTGCATCTTGAGAACTGAACATAGTGATTAAATGAGACTTGTCACCAGGATGCTCAGATTTATTTCCTCCATAACTTGCCTAAAAATAAATTTGGGTCTGGGCTATTCTCTCACAATGCCAAAATACAGTTTTTTACGTACATATGCTTATGAGATATCTCATGAATTAATTTCATGAAGGTAGTTCAACTACCTTTGCCTTTATTTTAACATATGATGTACATCAGTTGATGTAAAGCATATATTGTCAAATGCCTAAGGAATTAATGTTAGGAAATGGAGTGACAGTTGTGTTCATACAATTAAGAACATACAATTAAGAAGAAGGCAGGTTTGTACTTTTGAGATATAAAAGGATGTTTAGGTATGCTGAGGAAGAAATGTCAGTGGTATGGTAATTGACTGTAGCACTGTAGGCAGTATTACAGTACTTTAACAAAATTATCCATCTGTCAGAATGCACATGGTCTGAACAATTTCCCCACTGCACAATTTTCCCCAAAACAGATCCCACCATAGACAGGTCAAAATGTTGTCTGATGGATAATTTTCATGGTGAGAAGTGTCCAGGAGAAAATGTCTGAGAGAGTTGTTCAAGGGGGTGGGGTGGGGTGGGGTGGGGTGGGGGATGAGTTGTCCATGGGGGAAGGTAAGTTGTGTGGCCATAGTAATGCAAGGGCAAATGAAATCACCTTTTTTAGTTTTCCTATGAACATAATTGACAAGCCATTGCATCAAAATCATGGCACAGCATCATAGAGGAAACACTGACAGTATGACTGATCTTTGCTGGAATGTATTATTATCACACAAGGTTTGACTTGTTAGTTTCTAGATCTGTGAACTACATCTAGTGACTGTTGGGCTGAACATGAGTTGGAGAGATCCATTCTAGAGTAGTTGAGTATAGAATGTTACAAATAACTGACATTTATAAATTTGTACAATTGACAAAGCAACTGTAACTATGGAGATGTGCTATAGAAATAAGGAAGCAAAAAAGATAGCTGCACAATTGGCATAGTAACTGTAACTAGGGAGATGTGCTATGGAAAATAGAAGAAAAAGGAAGAGCTATTCAGTATGGACTGTGTACGTTACACAGACTGTTAGAGGTGGAAGATTTAGAGATCAGATTCAGAGACAAGCAGGGATATACTCTTAGTTGTTGGTTCTGAAGCTTATTCCAAAATTGGAAGACAAACCTAATTTAAAAGAACACAAACAGTGCATGCATACATTTCAAAATTTATGGCAAAAGGTGTTCAGTCCATACAGGATTTAGGTTTACTTCCATCTATGTGTTATGCTGTCATATTATTGATATGATTTGTCTCCATGTTGGGAAAAAAAAAACAAATCAATGATAGAAAGATGACCACGTCAGCATTTCACTGCTTCTACCACTATTCTGATAACTATCTTGTTTTATTCCTTGTGTGGTTTTAATATGTTGAGGTCACAGGGTCATTTGAATCCTTATGTGAGTTGTAAGAAGTCCTTGAGGGGAAGCCAGCTGTGGTCAGTGGATTTGTCCTGCATCTGGGCTTAATTAATTATGTAGAGGTGTGATGTTAAACAATGAAGTATAGTCAGAAATGATGACACAGTGGCAAGAATTCAGTGATGTGAAAAGCAAAAATATTTTCTTTATTGGCTTGAGTGAACATTTTGCTATTGAGGGTGTTATGGCTAAAACATGAAATTTGCCATTACGTAAAAATTAATTGATGGATTACCATCCATTACAATTTACAAAAGTCAAATGAAAAACAAAAACATTCTAAATAAGACCACTTAAGAAAGAAGATAACTTGACACTTCTCCTGTAGATAACAAAATGTCTGAAAAGAAAAATTGGATAACTGAAGCCACAAACAGTCCAGATAGGGTTCCACACTTGCAAGGGCTAACAGCTCAACCACTTATGTCTACACTGAAAGCGTAGCAATAGAGGAAAGAGCTAGGAGATTTGAAAGGACGATAGTGCCACCTGTGCAAAGAGTCTGCCAGATAGTTAGTTAGGCAATTAGGGGAAATACATATGTAAATAGGAGGTAAGGAGGAGCATAATAGACTTACTCCTCAAATAACTCTCTCTCCAGATAAGTTGGAATCATCCAGAGTGTTAATTGTCTGGTTAGGAATTTGTGTTAACATGCGGAGTTGGCTGGGCACATTTGTGTACAAACTGTGTCATCAGTTTTTGTGAGATACTTGTTGGCATTTATTGATTCCTTGCCAAAGGCAGGCAAAGAATCTATGCGATGGTGATGTCTGGGGTGTGTGTGTATGCGTGTGTGAGCGCGTGTGCATGTGTGTGTGACGCTTAGCTTGTAATCGCGATATCTCAAGGCAGGAATGACTGACACTTTTCATATTTGGTATGTAGATCTGTCATGGTGCGAGGAAGAACCCTATGGTTTTTGGCATAGTCAAAGGTCATTTGAGGTCACCAGAGGTCAAAGTCCAAAAAGTTGTAATAGTGATATCTCGAGATAGTAATGACCGACACTTTTCATATTTAGTATGTAGATTTGTCATGTGGAGAGGTAGAATCATATTGTTTTTGGCAGAGGTCAAAGGTCATTCGAGGTCACCAGAGGTCGAAGTCCGAAAACCTTGTAATCCCAATATCTCGAGATAGGAATGACCGACACTTCACATTTGGTATATAAATTTGTCATGTCGAGAGAAAGAACCCTATTCTTTTTGGCAGAGGTCAAAGGTCATTCGAGGTCACCAGAGGTCAAAGTCCAAAAACCTCGTAATCCTGATATCTTGAGATAGGAATGACCGATACTTTTTATATTTGGTATGTAGATTTGTCACGTTGAGAGAAAGGACCCTATTGTTTTTGGCAGATGTCAAAGGTCATTCGAGGCCATGAGAGGTCAAAGTTCAAAAACCTTGTGATTGTGATATCTTGAGATAAGAATGACCGACACTTTTGGTATTTGGTATGTAGATTTGTCATGTTGAGAAGAGGAACCTTATTGTTTTTGGTGGAGGTCAAAGGTCATTTGAGGTCACCAGAGGTCAAAAGCTGGAAACCTTGTAAAATGTAAACAGTATATTTTGGCATGGGCCGAGTTGGGCATGGGGACAAGTTGGTATATGGCGAGTTGGCATAGGTGTGAGCTGGCATGGGGGCAAGTTGGCATGGGGCGAGTTGTCATAGTGCTGAGTTGTCATGGAGCCGAGCTCTTGTGGGGCGAGTTGGCATGGTGCTGAGTTGTCATAGGGGCGAGTTGGTATAGGGCGAGTTGGCATGGTGCTGAGTCAACATAGGGGCGAGTTGGTTTAGGGCTAGTTGGCATGGGGCCAAGTTGTCATGGGGGCGAGTTGG
>WURT03073949.1:0-13315 GCA_009936505.3 Holothuria glaberrima | reverse complement strand
CTTTGTATGAACTTGTTAACATAGCTGGTATCGTTGTAGTTTCATATTAGTCGCCTTTGTAAAAGGGTTGAATACCCAAAAAATTGGCAATAATAACTTAAAACATAGCATGAATATCATTTGTCTACTTTTTCTTGTTACTATTTCCATGCTACACAGAACTCTGTTCAAATATATATATATATATCTATCAAAGAAACAAATGACATAGGATTTGTTTTGTTTTCAGATATTTGGAGACAGTTTGTTCAGTGGTAACTTGATGACCTATGATAATTACCTTGATGATATTTTGTCTTTTATCAGATACAAAAGGAAAAATGTCTCCAAAGACAAGAAAACAACTAAGGCAGATGATGGCGAAGACAGTAATTATGTTAATGCAGGTATAGTAGTTAGGCATTTCTTTACATGAAGAACTTTAGATGTAAAATATGGTCTTCAGTCATTGCAGGTGGCATTTTTGTAACCATATTTTAAATTATTTATTGCCATAGTAGAAAGATCTTAGAAATATCAGACAATTTTGACAAGAAACTGAAGATGTTTTCTGGCAGAACATGTTATGTGCATAAATACAAAATAATCATCTAGTGCAGCATGTCTTGATATTAGTAATAACTTGTTCTTTTTCCAGTCAGTCCCAACTATTCATCCATGTAATATGAAACTTTTCCAAATACGAGAGGAGACCATACTAACTCCAGTTTTATATTACTCAAGTTGGCTATTACAATTACTTTCTACCCATTTTTACATCATATTTTGTCTTTCATTACCTGTAGCCATGGCAGATGATTCTGAAGATTACATTTCACTGCAAGAACAGTCTAGGACTGTTTCATCATCGAAGTATGAAGGTTTAAACCTTAAACCCAAGGGTAATTTATCCATACCAACACAGTATGAAGTCACCATTGTTCCTGAACCACAGAAACCAGTAGCAACAACAAGGTATCAGACAAGAAATGTGAAAGGTGTAAAAAGTGGTGCCTATGAAGATGTAGGTGTGGGCTCAGAGAATAGACAGTTACCAGATGTACCCAAGGCACACCCATCAGGTGATGAAGGTGAAGACGGTAGTTATGAAGTTCCTGACGAGTTGGAGGAGTATGCAGGGGTATACATCAACATCACAGCTCAACCAGTACAACCAGGACCAATTAAGGTGGCAGCATTTCAGAAGTTCATGAGCAGAAACAAAGAAGATGTTGTCAATGATATTGTGCAACAGTTTATGGTATGTGTGAAAACTTTAACTGAAATTTGAAGCTTTATATTCACCTCATACAAGCAGGTGTATACATATGTAACTCTTCATACTCACTGGCTGGAGGTTATATTATACATGGTGTGTCATAAAAGAGTCATTCTAATAGGGTTCTCAAGTGGTTTATATCAGCTGCAGGGCACCACTGTGTTTCACAAGGGGGTAATTTCAATCCTGCTGGAGGCACATGGGTTTTTTCTCCGGGTTGTTACAGCTATCTGCCCGCTTTAGCAAGGGCTTGCCATGAAAATCGGTTGCTCAGCAGACTATGTCAATTGCTCACTGGACTGAAGCCACCTGCAGCAGACCAGTTTACTAGCTGACTTTGCTATGCTATATTGATGATTTGTCTGTCAGATGATTTCTTTTTAATATTACTTAATTTAACTAAATATCTCATATTGAATATTCTGTATGAATTGTCTATCTAGAGGAATTATCAAGTGAGGGACTAATAAGAGCTCTAAGTAGAAACGACTACTTGGAGAAATTTCCTACATGTTTTGGTATTTTATTGGAGGATATTGAAGGAAGGCATGGAAATCTTACAGTCTCTAGCAGATCATGTCTCATCTTTACCATTGGTTTTGTAACTGATGTTGCAAGGATGGAGTAATAAAAGGTAACAGTAATGGAATGTATTTATGAGGATGCTTTTTGTGCATGTGATATGATAAATTGCCAGTTGAGAGACCACCAATTGGATATATGAAGGAAACATCCTTTACTTCACCACTGTTCAACCTTTCAGGTACTGTACAGTGTATGAATGTATACCATAGACATGTTTTTGCTGTACCATGTAAACCTATGGCAAAACATATTTCACACAAAATTTTTGAATGGTTTTTCCCTAGTAAAATCTTGCATTTGGAGTGCCTCATTTATTTTGCATTTTGTAAGATGTCATTGTTATACAGCCAAAGATTTTTGTAATATGTTGTATATCATGTGCTTCAATCTCCAAGTCCGTAATGCAATCAAACAAAGCCAGAAGTACCTTGATATTACAGGTTAAGAGTTTTAACAAGTCCAGTTGTCCCATGTATTGTGATATTTTCTGCTTTTGTCTATGAAAACTTTCCCCTGCAGGCATTACCATCAGGAGGGCAGTATCCATGGAGTGTTGCTTTGAAGTTTCAGAACAAACCAAGAAATTTCTTCAAAAACATCTTAGCCTGTAAGTTTTCAGTATGGAAACTTAAACTTTTATCACATCACTAATTAAAAACTTTAATGTTTATTTCAAAAAAAATTGGAAACCTGTATGCTGTAATAACATAGTATGTGCAGACATTGAGCTCATAAGGGTGGCAGGTTGTAATTGGATGATATGAGTGCAGTATAGTATTGTGTCATATTAAGATTTAGGAACCTGGTGAATTTTAGTTCCATCACAAGCATATTCATACGTAAACTTTAAAAGAATTTTTTTTATTTGCAGTTGTGTGTGCTATATTTTTGATATTAATGTAGTCATTACCAGCCTTCAATATTTTTCATAATGCTTCAGATGTCTTTATAAAAGTATTCCTTTGGCCAACAAAGCTGATGAAACATTTTAATAATGAACTAACCAAAAAGGTGTCTTTAATGGTAGAATTAGAGACTGTCTTGTGAAATGTCAATCATTAATTGCCAATTGGTTCCATGACCAGTGAAACATATTGTAAAATAGCTTGGAGCCTTGAAAAAAGTAAACATGTAACAATTCATTCTGAACCAATTCACTTGACACCATTTGGTTAAATACAAGTTTTTAATACACCTTGCATTCAGATCAGGGATAATATAACTCAGAGAGTCAAATGTGGAACTGTTTGGAGTTGATGCCCCAAGGTTTATAAGGCTTGACTTTAGCAAGACAAGGAAGGATATTTTACTCAGGCTATGTATAATTCATTAGTTGTATGTGATGCACCATGGCTGGTTATGTATTAATATGCCTGACTGTGCATACAATTGAGTTTACACTTTGTGCAATTCCCTTGTTCTTTTAACTTATTTAGGTTACTTTAAAACCTCAATATGGCCTGTAGCTAACATAATTAATCTGGCACAGGGCATTGATACATACGGTTTTGGCAAAACATAGTCTTAATGCTAAATCACAGGCTACTTAATTAATTAGCACAATAATTTTGTCAGTGAAAGTTTTTGCACTGCCGTAAGTGATACCAGTTAATATTGTCAGTATTATGAAATTATGTACTGGTATCACTCTTGTATTAAGATGACCATTCCAGAGTTAAGTTGGACACTAATGGTAGTGATGCCAGGTCTGACTACATCAATGCCAGTTATATCAAGGTAATACCTGCGACCCTCTACTTTGTTGACACTGCTGTGATCTATCCCTTCTGCTGTTGAATTAAATGTTCAATAAACTTTGAAACATCTGAAAGCAACCTGTAATTTCACCTCAGGTACAAGTTTCAGTCTGGTATTTTCATGGTTGGGATATGCATAATTTTTGGCAGGTATAGGTGCAATGTTTCTGCGATGGGCCTCATAATTCAATCTTACATGACTTTTTATGGTTTTCGTTTAAATATAGCTGGTTTGCAAATTAGCTTAGAAAGCTGCCAAAGGTAATCTAATAATCTCTTAACCTTAGTTACTATACTTCTTTGAACATTGCTCTGTTTCTTACTGACAAAGACAATTAAAAATCTTACACATAGAAAAAGGAAGAAATATGTAACATAACACAAAATTTGCCTTTCCTCAAATCAGTCATAGCTACCGCAGTTTTTAGGGGAAAACTGCTCTTCCCAATTAAAGTACCCGACCACTGGTTCATTACTTTAATTAGTTGCTCCAATGAGCAGCAGCTTTGTTAAATCTTTGCTGGCCATTCTGGTACAACAGTAGCCCAGCACTGAGGGGTTTACATTACAACTAACAACACATCCTGTCCTGAAATTAGTACTGGTAAAAAGGATCTGATTACTCATGGACATTGAAGGTTAGACCACCTTTCAGTTTAATCTGAGATAAACTGCCATCAAATGTCAACCATCATGGCTATTGACCAATGCTTGAATGAGCATATTGATCATACAGCTCTTGACAAGTTCTGGCATAGGAAGATTTTGTGAAATGATGCATATTATGTGTATATTAAGCAGGTAATTCTATGGCAAATGGGGCACAATTTATGTATGATTAGGATAATTAAATCAGTCATGTGTACTTCACTAACAAAAGACTTCCACAGAAATAATCAGTTTTGTTGTAATTGGAGAGATCTTTGAGTAATCCATAGCTCATTGAATGAAAGGAGTTCTCACTTCCATGCTGGAACCAGAAAATATTGTTCTCAGTAAATGAAATGTCATTCACATATCAAAACATGGACATTAGCTGTGTCTATGAAAGTTTAAAGGGGATATGGCATCCCCTCCCCCAACTAACAATTTGCTAGCAGCTCTCTGCCCAAACGTATTTAGGACTAATAATAGCTTCACCCTGGTTGGTCAATAATGACTTGCACAGTCAGCTGTGTTCCCACTTAAGCTCACATGCACACACTGTATTTGACAAAATTGCTTGGAGCAATTTACATTCAGTGCAGGCTACTGTGGCTCTGTCTTAGAGGTGTAGACAGGTTAAATTGGAGGAGGAGCTGACAGGTAATTGTTAGGGAGAATTGTTACTGCCTGGGGTTAAATTAGAGAGCCCTTAACGTTCAACCTTTTTGTGATCGGCTGTTACTGTTATGCTTTGACAAGTTTTCCAGCTTTTGCACTGTTTATGTAGCTAGTTATGATGCAAATTAAGTGTAAAGATGCACTAATGTAACATTCTACTAACATATTTGGTTTTTTAATCCAGCTCAGTGTTTTTGCCAGCAGAGGTGGTAGAAAGATATTACAGTGCTTTCTATAGAGGATTTATATCCTTGGCTTTGTGTCCTGATTGCAAATATATAATCACTTCTATTTTTTCCTTACTACAATTTCCTCTCTTTGCAATTTGAGCATATTGGTTGCAGCTGTAGGATTAAAACATAGGTATATACCAAGGCAGTATAAGATGCAGACTGGCAGTATTGGTATGCTACAGAATGTTAATAAATTACACTCTCTCTATTGACTTCACTGGTGTTTTGGACAATTTGGTACAGGTGCAGGATTTCATGTTAAAATTTTATTCTACAAGCATGCTGCTTTTTTAAACCCTGCTCATTGAATCATTATTCAGTGGAAGTGAATATCTGGACAGGCAGTGTTTGGTGCTTTCACGATAAAATGGCAGTGGGAGAACATGACTGTGTTCGGATTTCCTTCTGTGAATAGAAACAGATGTGAGGAAGGACTGAGTGGTAGTTTGTGTGGTACCCTGAAGCAGCGGCGTAGGTAGGAATTCCATGATGGGGGGGTGGGGGCATGGAGCACGATTTACTATCTAGGCGGAGCGCCACCACAGGTTGGCGCTGAGCGTACAAGAAAATTTTGGCTCCCAAAAGCTCCCAGATGGCAGGAGATTGCAACTCCAGGCTGTTTGACCTGTGCTGAAAATATTTCTAAATTGGCATTTCTTGTTCTGGAATTTTGTATGATGAGACATATTTTACCAGAAAAAAAGAAAAACATTTTCATAACTCCTCAGTGGAGAGGGATGTTCTTGATAACCACCCCTTCACTGACAAGCCGCTCCCCGGAGTCAAGAAGTCCGCACACAGCGTTTGCGGATAAACGACTCTGCAACTTTGTGGTCTGGCATATGGGCAACAACTTGTGTTGATTTTCGTTCGTTATTCTGAAGGGTTGTTATTTCGAATATAACATTAGGACCGTTATTCCGAAGGGCTGTTAGTTAGTTAATTAGATGAGGTTTTACAGCACAGTTTCTAACCAATTGGTTTAAGTCGGGCCACAGCCACAACCACAGCCTTTTTTTCCAGTTGTGGCTCACTGGCTTGTTTTCCCTACTCCATTGCCTATGCTGAGCACTAGGTACAATGGCAGTGGGTTCCATTTTTAAAAGTCTCTGGTATGACCTGGCCAGGATTCGAACCCCCAACCCTCTGGCTGCAAATCGGATGCTAACCACTTGACCATGCAGTCGGTTCCGAAGGGTTGTTACTCCGAAGGGTTGTTATTCCGAAGGGTCATTAGTCCGAATAAAGTATAAGGATCGTTATCCGGAAGGGGTCGATATTGAGAATAAGAGTCGTTATTCCGAAAGGTCCTTATTCTGAATTGAAAATAAGGGTCATTATTGCGAATACTCTGAATGCTGCAGAATGGTAAGAATAACAACCCCTATCCTTTATTTGGAAAAACAACCCTATTCTTAATTCGGAATAACAACCTCTATCTTCTGTTTGGAATAATGACCCCTTGGAATAACGATCCTTTTCCTCCAGTCAGAATAACGACCCTTTGGAATAATGAAACTTTGGAACAACGATCTAAAATGTTATATTCAGAACGACTCTTCGGAGTAACGACCCTTCGGAATAATGATCAGACCCCCTTGTATTGGCGATTGGGGAGACCAAAATGAAATGATTTTCAAAGTGGAGCACCACCATAAGTTAGGATATTTTTTCCCCAACAGACCCCCCACATTGAAGAAAATGAAACATTCCCTAGCCTTTTGAGGCAGTATCGAACCATTGTAATTTTCAATAATCTGTGTTAAAAAATTGCTTTTACAAGTTAATAAATTTTGAGGGAACACTATTCTAAGTGCTTTCAACTTTGTTACTTTGAATTATAACTTAAGTGAAATCATGGGCCGATAACTGACGATATGTATGTAGCATATCCATCTTTATACTCAAAAGATACCCACCTTGTGTTCTTATTCCACTGCATATCAAATGTGATCCAGGAAAATGCATATTAAGTAATTAGGGAGGATGGGTTTTGCGCAAACAATGGCAGATTGCATGATTGAGTGACCTCCAGTGTTCGTGGCATTCCATGGGCACTGTAGGGAATGGAAACGGGCAGTCTAGCGCGATGCCTGTGGAATGCTACAGACAATGGAGGCCACGCGAGTGTACCATCCGCCATTGTTCGCGCAAAGCCCATCCTCACTACGCATTTTACTGGATCGTTAACAAAGGGCTAAAAAATGCATGCATGCATGCATGCATGCATGTTAACTTAGGTAATGTACAATCTTGAAATCTTGAATTTTGCCTGAATTTGTCCCCCGGAAAGAAAAATACCCTCAAAAAATTCTTCTTCTTGTGGTGAGGTTTTCCTTCGGGCAATTTTTTCTGTCCCTCCTACAATTCTGAGGGTCTCATACGCCTACACCCCCATATCGGGAAACGGGTAACCAGGCATTTTTTGAGTTCCCACTAGCTCTGTCCAGTTTCTTCTTCTGACCTAAGGACGTATTTATAATTTATATAATTTTTTCGGCATCATTGAGGGGGCAATGGCCCAATGGCCCCCCTCTAAATATGCTGGTGCTCTGAAGGTTTATGATGTGTGGATGCCATTTAAATAAAAGATCTGTACTCATTTGAAGGTTGAAGATTACTATAAATGTCACTTAAAAAACTTTATGAACACATTACTTTAGGTGAACTTACTTCGGCAGATTTCAAGAACATTGTAGTATCTTGGTAAAGGCTGCATGTTGGATAGGGCTTAACCAACTAGTTATTGTGGAAATTTTGACTTGCAGTTAACAGAGTCCAGAAGGAGAAACCCTTAAAATATGTCATCCCAAGAGGAAGAAGTGGATTGAGTGCATGATGTGTGTGTGTGCACTTGAATAAGCACAATATGCTGTGATAGCTGGTTCCTGCTCTGATCTACATCCCACTACATAAAAGGCCTTGCTAAGATGGTATCAAAAAGAGGGCTAGATGAATTTCCATGCAGATTGTTCACAGTGAGGCTGTGCACTGAGTTACGTAAAGGTGACCTCCTTCAGCATGATTTGCCATGATTTGTTACTACACATATTTCAGTTGGGGATAACTTTAATCCTGCTTTTGTACAGCTGTGTGCAGCATATCCAGCTTAGCTGAGGTGCACAGCTGCAGCCTGAAGTTTTTACATGATGTCTTACGCAAAGTACCTCCACATCTCTTTTGAAATGCTAATTTCATGATGAGTGACTCTAATTGTGTCTCTTTAGAAGTGAGTGGTTTTCCTAACAAAATCTTTTTTAATGTAATGAAAATACTATGCTTTGGTGGCAGTGCAGCAATTATTTGGCTTAGAAGCTCAGTTTCATGCAAAATTAATCAGTAATGCACTTGCTTAATTAAGTAACCATCTTCCTTTTGGATTGTTGAATGTGACAGAGGTATTGACAGTATTTCATTGTGACATACTTCAGGTGCAGTGTGTCAAAACAGGAGGAAAAGGTCCATTCACATTTTTCAGTATTACCAAGGGTAAAACTGAAATGGCTGTTTACTAGAGGCTAAGTCTTCTTTTTAATTGGAGAACAATCTCCTGATCAGTGAGAAACAATTCACACGACCTTTCAAGTACATATGTACAGAATATATGGTTGTTTATAGTTTACAGGATGTATGCTTGCTTTTCACCAAAAAAATGTAATTTTAGTGTATCCAGAAACATAGGGTTACCAAATTAAACTAAAGTGACAAAATCTTGCAGTTCCCCCTGTAGTGCAATTATAGCACATTCTCACCTTGTGAATAAACATTACAGAGCTGATTTTAAGTTTTGTCAAATGCTTCAAGAAATGTTTTTGTAATGGACTTATTTATCATTTCTTTTTAGAATCATCAAGGAAAGACATCCTTTATTGCTGCTCAAGGTGAGTCTTTCCTTTTCTTGCATGACGAACATTTCCCCAGTACAGTCAGGGTGCAAATTTTAGCTCTCTTCGCCCTCATCTAGTTGTAACTTTATCTTTCCTCCCTCCTCTGCAAACACACTGGGATCATGGTTTATCTCTTCTGCAGATACACCAAACTCAGTGAACTGTGAGAGTTTATTCACTAACATCTAGCATGATGACCCTGCACTGATGTATCCCAGATGGAGACTAGTATGAACAGGGTACCACACATGCAATCTGAGTCAGCTTGCCATTGTATTAGTTATGTAATAGGTAAACAGAGGGGCAGCTCACTGTTTACCTGTTGAAGAGTTGCCAAGTTCTGTAAGGAAGCCAGGCCACATATTCATGAAACTGTTCAGCCAACTAAGCTGCTTGTTACGTGTTAGTAGGATACTAAAATGCTTAGTTAGCAACTATGAATTTGACAACTAAGTTTAAATTATGAAACCAAGAACCTTGACAACTAGAAAAAGTTAGTTGCTAACTTCACTTATGTTGTTCTTTGGTTGTAATTTTTTTGTATTGGATGTGATGACAACAGATAGATTGGTGAGAAAGGTCTAACTCATGTCCATCATTAGTTGATAGATAAATTAAATCTCCACATAACATGGCTAAGCCCATGCTTCTTTTAGCCATCTTATCAAGTTTCCAGCCAGTGAAATAAGGATGTAAATTTCTATACAAGTGATTAAGAGTTCCTTGGTTATTTGCTAACTTGACCAGAAACCTAGCATGAAAATCACACAATTTATGAATGTTTAGTCAATGTCAGGTAGGTTGAAAGCAACTTCGGGACTTTATAGCAACTTCCAATAATGTTCACACTGTTTCTTGAGTATAAGATCTGATCAGTAATTCTTTTTTGTTTATTTGTTTGTGAGCATTCTGTGTAATAAAACTCTACAACATACGTTCACACTGGTTGAGAGTACTGCAAGCACAGGTAATGAACACTGAATTGGGCATAAGCAAAACTGTTTTGCAGCATTGAAGTAGAAACTGTACTGATTGGTAGGTTTGGCTCTTTATATCAGAAATATGTCAGAAACAGTGGACATCTTATCAGCAGGAGGTAAACCAGTATGAATGTCTTATAAGTAATTGATAGATCTTTAGTCTCCTTGTTATGAATATTTGTTATTTACACTGGAGGTAATAAAATAGTATGAAATCATCACTTCTGGTCTACTCTAGGCATAGAACATGGTATGAATTTCAATTACTATCGCGTAGACAAATAAAAGCATTAAAACATTGGCTCTACATGGAGTATGGAAACAATTGGTGGCAATTACATTCATAACACTGCGATTGTTCTGTGAAAATATGATTCATTATTTACTTAATCCCAAAGGTCCACAAGAGGGCACTGTTGATGATTTCTGGAAGATGGTTTGGCAGGAGAATGTGGAAACAATAGTGATGGTAACTGATAACTTTGAGAAAAAGAAGGTAAATGACTGAGAGGGTTCTCAAAGCTAAAATACTGGCATGTACAGGATATATCAGAAATATGTTGCTATTAAATTCCTGTTCGGTGTACCTGGACTGGGCACATTATCATTATGGTATGTGTATGATGGCATTGTAAATGTATAAAAATGGATATGAAATATTATGTTCCTCTTGAGCACATACTTCAAGAAGAACATGTTGGAACAAGATTGCAGTTAAATCACAGGTACAGACTGGAGCTTGTGATTGAAATTCCTCAATGAATAAATGTGTTGCAAAGTATGCATAAACTTTTTTTAATATTAAAAGCTACACACAAAGAAATTACTTGACAAGTTTTTATGTTTGCTTATTCCCTAGTTTGCAGGGTAAACTACATGCAGCTCAGCCTGTCTGTTCAGAATTACAAATCCTCATTAATAGTCATAACAGCATGCTTTCCAATCATGTGCTTCTTTCGAAGGTTCTATTTGTCATTCTACATGGATTTGTCATTGCAGCTTCTTTGTTGCACCTACTGGCCAAAGAAAGTTCACACAAGTGAAGTGTTTGATGACATCACTGTCCTTCTGATGGAGTCTACTAGCTACACAACACACACCATCAGGAAACTGAATCTCTTGAAAGTAAGTGTGCTGGAAGTGTGGCTGTAAATGATGGCAAACTCTATAGTTACTCTTAATTGATGATTCTTCCATATGAATTGACATAATATTAGGGTATTCAAAATACAATGAGCAATTGAAATCATTTTTGGTTTCGTTGATAAGAAAACCTATGCGTTCATGATGGCATTATTGTGTGTGTGTAGATGTCTATATGTGTGTGTTTGCGACTTTTCTTGTTAACATGATATCTCAAGAAGGGAAACTCGGACAGTTCTCAAATGTGCTGGGAAACTTGGACAGTTCTCAAACGTGCTACAAAGATGCTGTATAGTCAGAGGAAGGACCCTATTATTTTTGGTGGGTTTCAAAGGTCATCTGGGGTCACCAGGGTTAAACTGAAAAACTTGTTAACACAATATCTCAAGTTAGGTAGTGTGGAAGAATTTCTTAGTTTGTGGATGTATTATGGTAATAGGGAGAACATTACTGTTTTTGTGTAGGTCAAAGGTCAGCTGGGGTCACCGGGGGTCAAATCCTGAAAACTTTGTTAACACAGTATTTCAAGTTAGGAAGCTTGGATGAATTTCATACTTAGTGGGTAGATGCCTTATGGTATGAGGAAAAACTATTGTTTTTGGTGGAGGTCAAAGGTAAATTGAGGTCACGGGGGGTCAAACTCTAAAAACCTTGTTAACACAATATCTCAAGGTTGGAAGTTTGGATGAATTCCATACTTATGTAGATTCCTTAGCATTAGTGGAAGGACTCTATTGTTCTTGGTGGGCATCAAAGGTCATTTGGGGTCACCAGGAGTCAAATTCTGAAAACCTTGTTAACATGTGATCTTGATGTAGGAAGCTTGGATGAATCTCATACTATGTACGTAGATGGGTTATGGTAATTCCTAGTTTTGGTTTCCATGATAAGAGAAACCTATGCATTCATAATGGCGTGTGTGTAGGTGTGTGTGCGTGTGTTTGTGACACTTTGCTTGTTAACACGATATCTCAAGAAGGGAAACTCTGACAGTTCTCAAACTTAGTAGAAAGATGCCCCATATTGAGAGGAAGAACCCTATTGTTTTTGGCAGGGGTCAAAGGTAATTTGGGGTCACCAGGGGTCACACTCCAAAAACCTTGTTAACACGATTTCTCAAGTTAGAAAACTTGGATTGATTTCATACTAAGTATGTAGATGCATTTTGGTGAAAGGAAGAATCCTATTGTTTTTGGTGGGGGTCAAAGGTCATCTGGGGTCAGCAGGGGTCAAACTCTGAAAACTTTGTTAACACGATATCTCAAGTTAGGAAGTTTGGATTGATTTCATACTAAGTGTGTAGATGTGTTTGGGTGAGAGAAAGAATCCTATTGTTTTTGGCAGGGTTCAAAGGTCATCTGGGGTCATCAGGGGTCAAAGTCCAGAAACCTTTTTAACACAGTACCTCAAGGTACAGTTTGGATTGATTTCATACTTAGTATGTTGATGCATTATGGTGAGAGAAAGAACCCTGTTGTTTTTGGCGGCGGTCAAAGTTCATCTGGGGTCACCGGGGGCCAAACTCAGAAAACTTCTTTAACACGATATCTCAAGGTACGAAGCTTGGATTGATTTCATACTAAGTATGTAGATGTATTTGGGTGAGAGAGAGGATCCTATTGTTTTTGGCAGGGGTCAAAGGTCATCTGGGGTCACCAGCGGTCAAAGTCCAAAAACCTTTTTAACACTGTACCTCAAGGTACAGTTTGGATTGATTTCATACATAGTGTGTAGATGTGTTATGGTAAAAGGAAGAACCCAATTGTTTTTGGTGGGGGTCAACATTCATGTGGGGTCACCAGGGGTCAAACTCTGAAAACAATGTTAACATGATATCTCGAGGTAGGAAGCTTGGACTGATCACTTACTTAGTATGTTGATGCGTTTTGGTAAGAGAGAGAACCCTCATTAGTTTTGGTGGAGGTCAAAGGTCATTTGGGGGCACCGGGGTCAAACTCTGAGAACTGGTAGTTCTGTCGCCCAGGACAACCAGAAATTCTGCAGGACAACCAGATATTGCAAAAACAGGTGTATAAGGTTGTCCGTCGGGACAACCAAACCTTTTGAGGACATTGATGTTTACATTAGCAGGGCAGTGAATTGCGCAAGCAAGGAACTTTAAAAATCCGATCGCAAAATTTTATTTGCA
>WURT03073938.1:0-13315 GCA_009936505.3 Holothuria glaberrima | reverse complement strand
CGTCACTGCCCTGCTGGATTCGGAAATCAAGGTCAAAGTATAAATGTCCAAGTTTCAAGCTGACGAAAACTGTAATGTCCTTTTTGTTTTTGCATCTTATTTGTTAGTTGTTTTTGTATGCTTTGCATTATAGCTTCCAATGTCAATTTCCTGTAATTGTATAATGTAGCTTTGTTTTCATTGCCTGGTCAGTGGAACTGGTGTTGCACAAACTCTGTCAACCGTGCTAAATGCTCATTATTTCAGTATACAAAGTTACCTTTTTGGATAAAAATGGCTAACCATTTCAATTCAGCGTAATCCTTAAGTACACTGTAATGTTTAATAGACAAAATGATTGTACAGAACTTTGACTTTTAACCAGATTGTAGTTTCAATGATCGTTCAATGTTTATTTTCGTGAAAATAGACACCTTTGTGGTAAACCGTTCGGTATATGCGTTGCAACCTCCTCCCCTACCCCAAGAAAGAAAAATCAGAGAAATAAATTCCCCTTAGCTCCTTTCCATTACAGTCTATTACAATTTACAATTTAATATAAATATAAACACTGGCCAGACAGAAAACTACCACCCAGCCCTCAAATGAGTCTGCTGACTGGAAGGAAATATATTTCTTTCCCCAAACTCTGACCAAGAAAAAGTTCAGTAAAAGCTCATGCTAAATATTCTTTGGCTTCTTTTCATGACAATTTAATATAAATGTGACATACTGGCCACACAAATTTAACCGTTAATCTCTTATCACACTTGAAAATTAAAACGGCAACCTTATCATTTAAAAGAACTAAAAACAAATTTGGAAATTCCTATAACCTTTGTAAAGGCTTTAGACAGTCCTCGAAAAAAGTACATGAGACAAACCCCGCACTCCGTATCAATGGTGAAGTCTCAGAACACATTGGGCTCCCACAAAATTTAACAGGGGAATGGGGATGCAGACAGGCGGATGGTGATGCTTACCGTTTTTTTTTTTGTCGAGGACTGTAATTACCTCTTAACGAATTACTTTAAACAGACATGGTTGATACACTTATAAGAAAAAAGAATACTTTCTTCCCTGACCCCCCCCCCCCGTGCTAATTACACGTCAAATATCAGGCTAATTCCAATAATAGCAAACATTTATCACTATAAAAAGGGAATAAAACGAAGAAATTAATCACCAAGGAGTCTTAAAGGAGCCAGGAAGAAGTTACCAAAGGAATGTTAATGACACAAATTGAAGTAACCGGAAACAAAACAAGAACAGAAATTACAATAAAGCGCCTACTAAAACAAGTTTGAAAGAAAACGCTTATTTGTTTGATGATTTCTCATGACTACTTCCAAGAATACTAAAAGAAAGAAGAAAAAAGAAAAGAAAACCATAACCGAAATAAAGGAAAAGAAGAAAAAAAAGAGAGAAAAAAAGAAAAAATATAACAAGAGAAGCCTATTCGACACTTACGTAATCGAGAGTAAAAGGTAAGGTTTTATGGTCATTTTGGCCTGCCTAATTATCCGAGAACGAACCAAACGAACGAACCACTGTTTAATTTTTCTTGTCCACAGTATCTAAATTATGTCAATCTAACGATCGAGTGTTGCCTTTGCCATACTGTGCTGAATATATGAGTCGATTAAAGTGAAAATAAATTAGGCTAAGTATAAGACTTCATGCCTAATGCATAAAGGTCGGCAGATATCGCATGATTAAAATTGTTCAGTTTAATTTTTAAATATCGATATCTTTTCACTAACGTTTTCATTTCTATGAAAACCTCATGTTTAATCTCCAACTGTATCCTTCGTGCCTCTCCAATTTTGCTAAGTCGCACTGTTTATCATACTATATAAATAAGAAATAAGATGGAATCAATGAAATCAAGATTTATGTTGAACATAAAACTTTACCAGTAACAACAAACCCAACTGAAAAAGAGGGTTCTAAATCGATTCAAAAACAAAAAAGAAAGTTTAAGAAAGATTAATTATATGGTGTGTTATGCCATTAATACATCCAAGATTGTTTTTTTTGGGGGGGGGGGTGGAGGAATCGGAATTTCATACATACTGACATCACCTAAGTGGAGTTACACTACGGAGAGTTTAATCTCAAGGATCGATTGAAATCGCACTCTGCAGGCCTTGTTTCATCCTGGGTAACAAACTGTTGAAATATTACGATCGATACTATTCGTAAACAGCTATATTCCAGGATACTGGACGCATTTTGACAGCCAAAGTTTCCTAAAAGATGGAACATTTCAAAACCCCCAATCTTCCCTGTTTGTATATTTCCAGCTTTGTAGCTCTCATAGGGCTTAAGCTTTCACTTATAATTTGTACGGCAGAAATTTAAAAGAAACTAAACTTTAGTTTAAAAGGAAAACTTTAATCATTTCTATGTTTCTTACGTTAATTTAGGTTACTCGCCGAATACAGAATTAATGTCCTAAAACACGGAAAATTCACAGTCTTCTAGACATTTTATCTTCCAAACTATTACAGTCTGGAAGAAGTTGAGCTATCTGTTTGAAACTCTCATCTCAAAAGTCCGAAATCTAGAATAACTGAGAATTCGATGCCTTCCAAAAATGTACAGTTAGATTTAGACTCAAGCCAGCAAAACCTTGGCTCAAAATCATTTGTTTAGTTGTAACTTGGAGGCAGATTTGTCCTGTATAAAGGCTACGTTCCTTAATTTAATGCCATTGATTTACATTTTTGTCTTTCTGTCCGCACAATAAAGAAACATAAATAATATGAAGAAACGAAGAAAAAAAATTAATTATTGTGTATTAAATCAAACTGTAGTCTAGTCGAGATTTTTTTTTTATTTACAGCCCGTATACAGAAACTTTTGGCTCCACACTGTGGATACATATTCGAAAGCAAATGCAATACATACAAATACTGATCTCCGTTGCATGGTATTCGTCATAACCGGTACAGTACTACAACCATCTGAGGGCCTAAAATAGCATAACACTTTGCCCGAAAGAGCACATTTTCTGCTTGAATGGGGGGAGGGCGAGGCTATGCTTCACCCCCTTACTATATAGTTATTGTATAACAAAATTATAATTTTTCTTTAACCATTTCCTTTCCGTCTTTCTTTATCATTCATATTGTCGTACACTTCCAGCTACTTGATATGCCCTTTCACGATTTTCAATAAATATATTCCGCCTTGAAAAGTCAGAACTATTATGTATCTTGATTACAGGTCTAAAACGTTGCAGAATCTGACAAAATGATTAATAAGACGGTCAACTTGTTTGTTCTAAGGAATTAGTAAAAATAAATTTTTAAGGCTTTCTTTTTAAACTCGATCCTTATTTCTATTCCTCATTTTACTTCAATTTTGTTAAGGAATCAACTTTGATGACTTAGTTAAGTATTATTTTTACAGCAATGTTATTACGGGATTTAACGTTGGAAGAAATTGTAAAGGCCGTTTCCTTTACTTACCAACGGGAGAATTATTTATTCACCTGTAGAAAGGAACGGAAATTATGTCTGAAAAAAAAAACTGTCACGACATATCCGACATTCTTTAAATGTTGGCTAAATTGTTTACGTAAGTAGTATGCATCGTGTTCATCGGTGAGTGAGAGGCACCCAGGTGGGTTTAAATTGATACAGTTGGATTCAGCAAGCAACACCGATCCCCTCTCGTAGTGTAAGTATTCTAAAAAGATCAATCCGCGTACCTTGAAAATAATTACGCACAGTGTGCATTGGAAAACAAGAACTTGACCATCACATCAGAAGCCTCTGATTCGGTTGTCTCCTTCTAGCTCGTGACTCTGCAGGACTGGTTTTTAGGTAAGTTCTAAAATGGTGGTTTTTGTGTTTGAAACAGATTGCTAGTGTCTAGATTTCTTCCTCGCCGGTTTAGTCGTGTGTACTTTTCAAGCGTGAAGATATTGGTATTGTGTACATTGCAAATTTTACAACTTTAAAAAAAAAAAAATTGTTAGTGATGATGAAAA
This sequence comes from Holothuria glaberrima, assembly GCA_009936505.3. Classification (NCBI taxonomy): domain Eukaryota; kingdom Metazoa; phylum Echinodermata; class Holothuroidea; order Aspidochirotida; family Holothuriidae; genus Holothuria; species Holothuria glaberrima. The sequence goes on along the minus strand of WURT03073938.1, from coordinate 9,336 downwards.
CAATTTTGAAATAAATTAAAGACTTACGTTTTTTAGTTGTATAAGTAACAAAACAAAGACGAAAAACGTTTCCTAAAATAACTTTACTAGATTTTCCGTTGAAACAAAGATAAGGCCCTAAAGACTAAATTGTTGTCATGTTAATCATTTTTAGGACTTCTATACAATAGTCACAAATTTACAGCAAAACCATTTTGCTTTACGTTGCGCTACAAGCCAGTGATTTAAGTACCTCAAACAGTCTCAGTAAATTCTAAGGTTTCCTTTCATTTTCTCGTTAAATCATTCGTATACTATTTATCTCGAATCCTTCGAAGGACCAAAAGGTAGGAGGGGTGCTGATTATAAACCCCTACTTCAAAATCTGTGCAATTCCATAACTCTGTCAACAAAATTTTACTAGCCGGTCCCTTGTGGTTAAAGTAGGTAGAACATTTATTGTTCGTTGCATCTATGAGAAACAGGCCGTTTAAAGTTTACAAACTCCGTCTGTAACTTACCTCTGTCCTAAAGAACTTCACTAGTTTATAACTTCTTCTATAAAATATCACACAGTGGGTATAGATTTTCATGTCCTACATGGATAGTAAGGTCTAATGCAATTGTGCGGATTGTGTAGACGTTTACTAATCATCATTTTTTAAACTGCGTAAATTGCGATGTTAAAGGAATATCCAGGAATTTCTTTCATCACCTCTTTCATTTGCATCTCTTTTGAGAGTAGGAAATAGCTTCCAAACGCAAGGAGGGTATCAAGCAATGAACTTTGTTTATTCCATAATTTTGCGACCATTTATCCTAAAGAAAAATCAGAGTAATTAAAAATAGATCACAAAAAGTTTTGTGCAATGATGCCAATCATTTTATTTGGGTTGGGAGATGGGGGGGGGGAGCTTATAGAACAAGTACTCCTTACCCGTAGGTGGGAAATTTTGTTTTTGTACATTAAATCTGAAGAATATCTGATTTTACGATATAATTTCATAAAATGAATTACACGCTACTGAAACTGTTACAATCCTTTACTTGTTTCTAAATGAACCAAACCTATAAGGAACACATCCTGAGAAATTTAGGCCTCAAGACTTTAAAGTTTACTAGAAAATGTAAAAATGTCACGGCGACAAAATATGACCCAAAATCGGATCCGCAGAAGCTACCTTACTTTTTCTGGCCGGTACGGCATTTTTGTTGCACCTGGAAAAAAATCTAGCAAAACAGACTTTAATCATTGCTAAGTACAACTACTATGGGATCACAGAAACAGATTATAAACAATACAGGAGTAGCACCAGCGCTTAGTTAGCCCATTGTTCATACTCTCAGTTCCCATGATCCCATGGGTGCATTTAGCAATGATTAAAGTGTACCTGAAGTCAAAAATTTCAAACATAAATAAAACAAAGCTTGAAAAATACATCCGAGTGGTCCAATTTCCATCCTCAAGCATTCACTCAATTAAAAATACTAGATTGCGCAATAATTTGTGATGTCATTCTTGTACAACGCAAATAAACGTCTTTTTTTCTTTGTTTCATCTATAGCTACTGCATATTGTGCCAAAATAGGATCACTGTTATGCTGCTATAGGGTAACTTGACCATATAAGCCCTATCCGTACAACCAGATATGCAAGGTCATAAAACATTTTAATTTCAGAAGTAAAAAAAAAAGCAAACAATAACGTCCTCATGATGGGAACATTATTCGTTCATGCCGTTACTTAGGCCAGATCTAGACAATTTTGAAAAAATAATCAAAGTAAAACCCGGTTTTTCAAAAGAAGAATAAAATGTGTATCTCAGCCGTCACACTTTGATTAGGTGCGTCCATTTTGGAAGCAATTGATACTGGATGACGTTTGGTATACTAAAAGGAAAAGTGACATCGTCTCAGAGTGTTCAAGTTCTCCTCCAAAAGGTGGCTTTTAGCTAATCACTCAATATAACTGATTTAATTCCCCCAAAACTTAAATTAAGAGTTTAAACATTTGCTAAACAAACAAACATTAACCGAAGCCAAGAGTAAATAAAGCAGCCAAAACAAGTTCAATTATCCTGTTAGGATTAATAACGGTTACTTTAGAGAGATTTTACTGGGGCATTACAAAGAAACATAACCGACCGTGAAGCAGTTTTTAAACTTGAAAGACCTACATCTACATGCAGTTGCTACCAAGGTTTGACATGACTGTGTGTGAAGTTGGGCTTGAGTTGAGTTATGGGCTGCTTTGGCTCCGTTTAAGGCTCAGTTAGGCCGTGGCTTAAATTGCTTTAAATAAGCTGTGCGATATTAGACTGTTTTATCTATATGCATCTTTTTTTATTAAAACAATGGTCATGGACTAGCCTTAATTAAAATATAAACTATTATGTCTTTATATGTGCTTAAGGTGGATTATAAAACGTTTGAACTTGAACACTGGACAAGGGCAATGAATGGTGCCGTTATTTCCAATAACTTTGACCATAGATTAAAACCCTTTTCCGCTTTTGACTCCCAATAAGGGGAAGTCCCAACACTAAGCACTAGCATTCACTTGTTCATTGTTAGAATTGCTCACACCATAAACGTTCTGTTTTTGTTTAGTTGGAGCAGAATTTCTCTCATGATGCGTGTAAGAAGGAAGTCCTTTTTTATTTATTATTCTATTGAAGGTCGTGTGACATGCCCCTAAAAAGAGCTGTTTCACTTGTCAGTTAAAGAATTAAGTTTTCCAAAGAAAGATCAGTTGGAATTATTTCAATATCTTTTACCGTTCTCAAAATATACGCCTTCAAAGTTCGATGATTTCTGGACAAACTCATCGCCAATGCAAAAATAATGATGTGGAGTGTTGCACAGTGTTAAGATTTCTTTTGTTAACCCTATATAAATTATCCCCCATCTGCTGATCAGACAGATTACAGTTTGTTGAGTGATATCAATGTTTCTGAAGGAAAGAATATTTACTTTCATAATAAACACCTCAGGGAATAACAAGGCTACCGGTGTCCTTCAGTTTAACGTTGAAAAAACAAACGCTAACACGTGCCATATATGGTATGTTCATCTTTCGATGTCACATATTTGTATATTTAGCTCATGTTTATTCATGATACAAGTGTGGAATAGAAATTACCCTATAAAAGGGTTAGTATTTGATGGAATTTAAAGGGAATTGCTGATATTTTCTGAATTTTTAATGTTTTTTATATCAAACATCCAACTATGTTATTTTCACGTCACACAACCTTTAAAGTATTCAATTTCTGTACAGTTTGTGTACATATACCGTAAAATGAGAATACCATTGATGGCTATTGAAAGCAGCTGTACTACCGTGGCTACATCTTTCAGGAAAATCGAATTGGAAGCAAGACTGGTGAAAATTGCATTACGGTTCAACTTTTTTTTTTTTAAGTATCATGCATGTAGCTCTTGCATTCTCAAGAGAGACGGCATAACGTGTAACAGGTGACATGCAGAAGGAAGATTTCAGTATGAAGCCAGGTGGTAGAGGGAGAGGAACACAATAGGGTGGAGAAGTTGGAAAGATGTTAGAGTAGCAGCAAATGAAAGTCACATTGGAGGGATGATGTCACAGCCTCCTGGAATGGAGCTAAGGTAAGGTAAGTAAGGTAAGTAATAAAGTTAGTTCGTTATTTGACAAACAAATAAGGTAGTCGTGAAAAAGTACGAAGGTAAACACTGTAATTTTTCAGTAATGTTAAAACCTCCTGGCCAGGCAGGGCAGAACTCTCGCTTCAGGACCAAATGTCCCTTGCCCAGACTGAATTTACATTCAGCATTTTGTCTAAAGAAGAGGACAAATAATACGAACTTGTCAGAGTTCGCAAACCGTTAGCTATATGTCGATACAAAGAATGGGCATGGGATACCGTACCTCGCCTTCCAGCTAACAAGATTGCCAGTGACGCAAGCTCAACAACCCGAATTGTAAGTGTGATGAGGTCATTTCCTATGAAGAAGGTATCACCAAAACACTACAGAGATTATTCAGATCTTTATGGGGTTACCTCCTTCGTACAGCTACGAAAAACCCTACCACTCTTACCTGCGGCAACCAAAGATACAGCTGGTAAAATGAAAAATTGTGGCGCAGTGTACCAACTGTCATGTCCACATTTTCCTGCTACGTACGTATGGGTAAGTGCACGACGCTACGGCCCCTGAAAAAGTGCCTGGGTGAACATGTGGCACCTTATTTACCGACGGATTGACAAAAATACAGCCATCTTTAATCATACAATTAACTGAAAGGAGCAAGAGTCCTTGATAAAGAAGATAACTGGTTCCGGCAAGGGTTCAGGGAAGCAATTCACATCAGGAGGGCAAGTTGTGAACTTGAAAGAGACATAGTGCACTAACAACTACAGCACCCTATGATGATCTTATCAATCACCGGCGTATCCAGGGGGGCCCAGCAGGCCATGCCCCCCATTGAAGAAAAAAAATGAAGAAAAAAGGGAGGAAAAATGAAGAAAGAAAAAAAAGAGATTTTTTTAAATGATCCAGAAAGACGTTTAAGCTATAGATTTCTGTAGGGGGTAGGGTGAGGTGTGTTTTCGACCGAGTGATGGATATATTGCAATCATTTCCTAACACAAATGTTTCTCAAACTATCAGAATTTTCTCAAATCATTCGCAAAACTATCAAAATTTTCGTGCGCTCTGCGTGCTTCAAATCTTACCACAATGTTGTTCTTATTATCAGTATCTTTCGATAGCAAGTCCCAGAGAAGCACAGCAGCAAACGCCCAAAGCTGTTTACGAATTACTAGGTAAAAGACTGGCTTTTGAACTGCATATATGTTTGTTCGGCAATCGGAAGTGTCTCGATGCATATTCTGACTGCAGGTTTTTTCACGGAAATCTTATTTAACGAAACGTTTCGGCGCGTTGCGCGCATTTTGAAGGTAATAATACATGGTGATCACAACAATTTCATAGACATTTTTACCGAGCGCTTCGCGTGCAGCCATTATCGATACAGATGATGACTGGTAATACACTTACGACGAAAAGGCATTCTGAACCGCGCTTGTTAGTCCTTCAACCCTCCTGCTATACCTATCAGGGATGTCTAATATCACCTTCCTGCACCTCTCCCTAACGCACATTCCCCATTGCTGGAAGCTGTTCTTCTGATTCTCGTTGAAAATTACTGTAAAAATACGATAGTTGTAAAGTGCTCGGCATAATACTCTATAACTATATCATCATTTGGATGTCAGGTAGTGAGCATTCAGTGACATATTTCGGGGGAGGCATGGGCCACGGTCCCTCCTTACTGATACCGGGTTCTTCAGTACCTAATGTAATCAAAATTTTTAACAGAAAATTTTTACTTCAAAGGTAGCATATGTGGCACCAGATTTTATGTAAGGACACCCTTTTTCAAAAATTTTCAATCACCCCATCCACTTAGACCCCTCCCCAAGCCAGCGATCACACAACATAATGCATGGCAAACAGTTAGAAAAATCCTGGCTATGCCACTGCAAAGCAATTTGAAAGCAACAGTATTCTCTCAAAATTGTAATTTACTGTATGAAATGTTCGCACTTGTAAATTTCTAAAACATGAGATATAAAAAATTGGAATGGTTAAACGCAATTTAAATACCTAGATCAGTAGAAAGTGCCATTTTCTGCAATCTGGGAGACATTTTTTTGTCAAAATTTTCTCGCTACGCTTCGCGCTAGCTCATGGCGCTCCGCTTAGACAGTATCGGGGCATATTTTGCCCCCTCCCCATAAATACAGTCCTGGATACGCTCCTGTCATCAATCACGTGACTCGAATCCATTCAGGTGAGGTCACGTGACCTCTCAAGCTCCACAATTCATTTGGCATTGAAGGCCTGTGGATCAGGAATGGCGGCCAGAGGGGAAAGGGGCATACCCCCGTCGGGAAATTTTTTCAGCTTTGTTGGAGAGTCTTGGTCGATAGGATAAAGTACATGTAGTCCTCGACGATGACTAATCGCCCCGACAGTTCACCTGTTTTTGTTCTCAAGAGCACAATTTTTCTAACAAGAAACCAAATTTTTGGCAGGCTACTCTCGCTGCAGACTCACTTCATGGTTCTTCATTAAGTCCTTTCCACATAGCTAGATAGTACAAGTCCTGTCCACCTTACCAAGTAAAATGTGGGCAAAGTACAAAATTTATGTAGAGGTCGTTAATTTCATCCCCTATGACAAAGCCTAGTTACTGTTCTCTTGTGTGGGTCATGCGGTACAGTCAGTTGATAAGCGACCCATGGATCAAAGTTTGGCTATTCCATCGGGTAGTCCAGGTGGTTTCGATACAATGTATGTTATCCCCGATATGTTCTGCAACCCCTACAGATTTTCTTCTTTGATCTTTTTACTTAATGACTGCACGTTTTTTGTGTAAGCCTACCAAAAATTTTCGCGCCTCGAAAGTTCAAGATTCAGATTCAAAAGAACACTATCAGTACGCAACTAGGCTCTGGAAGTGTTGAGTGATTTTATGTAAATTATGCCCTGCAATGTCTTGAGATAGTAAGGCTTCTTCATATCCCATTCTCACCACCTCCTCGACATAGGGGCTGTCGGGACTTGGGGACGCTGGCATGGCGCGGTCCATATTCTGTAGCCACCCATGGTCGGTTTACTTATTTTAGCTTATAAATGGGTCCGTTCTGTGAGAAAACCCAAATTTTTGGAATGATTTGCCCACTCTTCAGTTCCGTTACTTATAGCTAAATATATTACAACCCTTTTCAAGTAACTTAATGAGTAGAATACATTGAATTATGTTGATGTCATGAATTTCATTTCATTCCGCTAAACCTAGTAAATGTTGTATTGTGTCTGTCGTGCGGCACGGCTAGTGACTCGAGGAAGAAATTAATTGTAAGTTATGCCCGAGAGGGCCCACCTCTCCGGACAACTGACCTATATAAGCTTTATAAATAAGTAGAAATTCTTTTTAATGTAGACTTACCCCCAAAATTTCGAGCGCTTCGCGCGCTTTTCAATTTCACAGTTTACATTTCTGGGAAAACATTAAACCACCGTGAAACTACTTTCCTCTAGCCTTAAAAATTTCGCACGCTTAGCGTGCTTTGCAATTTCACAGTTTAGATATCTGAAAAAAACATTAAAATCAGCGTGAAACTATGTTCCTCTGGTATATAAAAATTTAATGCACTATACGCCTTTGAATTGCATGGTACAGTACACTGGTTTTCTTCAAATTCCCTTCATCAACCCCTCGACGGCATCACGGCTGTCGGGGTTTCTGGTCGCCCCCCGGGGCAAATCCTGGGGCCACCTCTGTGGATGTCGGCGGTATTCCACCACAGCCTATGAAGTAAGTTGTACGGTTTTGGTTTAAAATTTTCCTCCACCAAGAATTTACTTGCCTTTAAAAATACCTGTAGTCCTAATTGATATTGCAGTTCTCTCCTAAATATATAATACAACATTATTTACAATTAATTTTTACAATTAGCTGTCATGAGACATGATAGTATGAATTTTTTTTCTTCGTATTATCCATTTAAAGCACTTAACAAGCTTAAATCCTATGGTAAATACCCGAACAGGTTCATTTATCACATCATACGAATTAACCAGAATAAACTAATACCTAACACTAACTTTTAAACAAGACAGCCTTATTTGCATCACACAATGTCCTCAACATCACGTTACTACCTTCTTAATATGTTTCCACATCACAATTATACAAGTGCAACCCGAAGGGGATCTTTACTACAGGCCTTTTACGACTCATCCATCTAAAATTCGTTTCCTGAATGAAATAATTTGACAAAGTGATGAACCAGGCATAACATATGGACTCTTGATAACACATTTATCCAATATTGCCCTGTTCTGCCTTTGTCAACCTCTTACCAACTTAAAACATGACTTATCGCTTTAAACATACAGATATGTGAGAAAGAATTTTCGCATCTCCCGATCCTCAGTAAGTTGATGCCGTCGGCTACACTGGCGTGACCACGAGGATAAGAGACCCCCCCCCCTTTTTGTCGAAACAAAAATATAAAATCGCTTTCAATCATATTTAAATAAGCAGTATTTTTGTATGGGTGGGTTAACGTGTGTTTAGTTTCTAAATTTAAGGAATTTAAGGAATTCAGCGTATTATCCTGATCAAGAGATTTTTGCTTTTTATTATAGCTCTTTGCACTCTTACGCTGAGATTTGGTGTGTGCCATTTTATGATATTTAAAACACTCTTGATCTTTAAAAGGACATGTTCTGTGTCTATAATACTCCCTGGGCCACACTTCCATCCTTTTTTAACTCATTACCTTACTTTGATTCTGACTCTAAGCTCGTGGTTTTGCTGTTTTGGGCTTTATGTGTACTTACTGATGGCGTTGTCGTTTTTTGTTTATGTTTTCCTTATCCTTTCTCCCATTTCCGTTGCACTTGGTTTTTAAGTGTTCTTGTTTGAAATTCAGTGTTGGATCACCGAGTAGCCTGCGCTGTATGTTGGAAACATTCAACTCAACAAATAGTGGATCACGAACCACATTATCCAGTACCCTAAAATTGTAAACATCACTTAGTTAACGCAGATGCGCTTTGTAACCATAGTTAAATCTGAAGTAACTATGGTAACTGACAAAAATTACCCAGTGACCGATGGCGTTGAGTTGAAGGGTAGTTGCGATCCCGATGACCACTAGTTACGCCCCGGGGTACATTTACTATAAGATATGCATTAAAGGCTAACAGTTACATTTGCAATGTTTAATGATCAACAAATTTAAGCTGACTCGACCATTCACCTTGAAAGGACCTGATTAAATTAAGCATGTATCGGTGAAGGTCAATGACCTTCTCACCTTCTGGTACAATGGCGGCCGCCACAGCATGAAAAGTTTCCTGGGATGGACTGCACCTCTTACGTGCGTCTATCAAGGTACAATGTGTTTGGGATAAACATGTAATGAATTGTTCATGTAATACTATGGCCTTTAAACAGGACCCAGGACAGACCATTACGTTCCCACGCTATACACTCCATATCTGGGACCTTGCCCGCACACACAGAATTTCAACTCACCTGGTCACCTCTTACGTCCCCAATAGGTTACCTTTTCTCACCAACCTCTACTCGGTAAATCTTTAACACCACATTTACGTACCTCACAAGTCTCTCCCTAAAAAGGTCTCAAAAGTGGTGAGCTTGTGCTCCATAATTCTGTTTGCAACTTAAAGTCAACAGACAGTACTTTCAAAATCCTCTCATAAGGTAGCACACCACCAATTATTCCTCCATTGACTTACACACTAATTTGGGTCCATTTCGTGGCCCCTGGACCC
>WURT03073927.1:0-13315 GCA_009936505.3 Holothuria glaberrima | reverse complement strand
AGAATAATCATTCAATGCTTCTAATGATTTAGTGACTGACATCCAAAGTCGATTGCTTCAATATTTGAAGGTGAGGTTTTATAATCATAGTCATACGCGGGCAGCCTCTGCTGGACTGACGGAGGGTCATCGGGAGGTCCGCTGGCCGTACGAAACATTGCATGATGGGTAAAACATTACAACCAATCAGCATCCCGGCCATCGGCGGACGGGCGGCGAATCACCGGAAATTTTTTCCGACGAACTGCCGAAATAGCCGACAGCGGTTCGTCGGCGAGCCTACCAAATTTTGCAGACTGGGAAATCGCCAGCAAAGGGACATAGGAAGCGCAAAAACAACTAAAACTGTCCTGAACGTTACCTTTAAAGTTAACCTATTTCTTTTGAAATCAAGTATTTTAACTATTAATGTCATAATTTTTGCAGTTGATTTCCAACATTTAAAATCCCATTTTGATGACCTTTCACCTCTACTTAAAAGAGCTTATTGAGTTGGCTCACAAAATTCATGATTTTTTTTTTCACACCTGTTGAGATTTACTCACATCTTGATGATAAATGATCAAACTAAGAGATTCTGCACATCTGACTCACAACTGAAATGGCAATTATAGGGTAATTAATGATTAAAATCACTTACTTCAACTTTGTGACCAGACACATTTTACCATTATGTAGTAATCATATGCAATCTACGGAAGCCCATTAGGGCCAAGAAAAAACATTTTTATTTCGTTTTCCGAAGATTATTTTTCGTTTTCCGAAGAAAATATTTCGTTTTCCGAAGATTATTTTTCGTTTTCCGATGAAAATATTTTTCGTTTTCCGATGAAAATACTTTTCGTTTTCCGAAGGTTATTTTTCGTTTTCCGAAGAAAATATTTCGTTTTCCGAAGATTATTTTTCGTTTTCCGATGAAAATATTTTTCGTTTTCCGAAGAAAATATTTTTCGTTTTCCGAAGAAAATATTTTTCGTTTTCCGAAGAAAATATTTTTCGTTTTTCAAAGAAAATATTTTTCGTTTTGCGAAGATTATTTTTCGTTTTCCGAAGAAAATATTTTTCGTTTTCCAAAGAAAATATTTTTTGTTTTCCGAAGAAAAAATTTCGTTTGCCGAAGGTTTTGAATTGTTCGGTAGATTGCTTTGATAGCAGGTTAAGCTCAGTAGGCTCGCTTATTGTGGGGAAAACAACATGGCCGCTCGCGAACGTTACATTACTCATTACTTTAAGCTAGGACTTTCAAATCTAGAAATACAAGCTATATTGGTGGAACATCACCAGATGTACATTAGTGAGCGACATTTAAAGAGATTACTTAATGGCATGGGCTTACATCGACGCAAAAACAGGACCCCTGCAATCCCTTTCCACAAAAGCAATACAATTTCTCACATTTTCAGACTCTGTAGGAAGTGAAACATGAGTAATGAGGCTAACTAGAAGCATTGTCATGCAATGATTTCCTTCAAACTCGTCACAAAAATAATCAATGTCGACTCAATGAGCCCCTTTAAAACAATAGAGATCGCCTATCCCATCGCCATCTACATCCTAAATATGAAAAATCCTCAGGCCAAGTATGAAATACCTAACAGTTATCTCCTTAAAATATTATGATTACAAGTTTTTGACCTTTGTGACCGCGAATGACATATGAACTACACAAATAATGACATGGAACATCTACTCAATATTTGCAATCCACACGCGAAGCATGCGATCCCTCACAGTTATCCTTCTTGAGATATTGTGTTTACAAGGTTTTGACCTTTTGACCTATTGTGACCCCAAATGACCTTTGACCTCCACCAAAAACAATAGGGATCACTGGGCAATCCACATGCTAAGTATACGATCCCTCACAGTTACCTTCCTTGAGATATCGTGGTTACAAGGTTTTGACCTCTCGAGACCCCAAATGATATTTGACCCCCACTAAAAACTATAGGAATAATCTACTCAATATGGGCAATCTACGCGCCAAGTGTAAGATCATTCTACGTTATCCTCCTTGAGATATCGTGTTTACAAGCCAAAGCACATACACACATACATACGCACACACACACGACATCACCATCGCATAGATTTCTTGCCTGCCTTCGGGAAGAATAAAAATCCGAAAACTTTCAATTCTCTCAGAACAGACCAAACATTGTCAACATGCTTCGACCGCCAAAAGTTTTGCGTTCAATATCCTCCCGGCAACCAGTCGCCCTTGTCAAATGTTCGGGTTGCACCCCAACATATCAGAGAGCTTGTCCTTCTGTCTGGAAAAAATTTCTTCTGCCTAAATTTCAAAAATGTTTAGTAATAACACTATTCTCCTGGAAACCTAAATGCAAACTAGAGCACCAATGGTGCAGAGGCTCATACCTTCAACCAAGGGCCCGTGGGTTGTTGTCTTTACTAGTACAAGCGTCATATGAGTTTAAATGACCTCAAATGACTTTTGACCCCAAGTCTGAATTACGCAATGCATCTTTCTTAGTTGGTATTATTTTGCGTAACTTTATGCACGCTTCAGAGTTGTCTCAAGTACAAAAAGTCGTGGCAACACAACAAAGGCGCTCTGTACCAAGTAGCTACTCCACCACATTGGTCCCTGCATGTTACCACAAAAAGTAGTGCGTGTCATTTTAAGTGATTATAGCTAATGTGATTGGCTTAAAATGTGACAGCACAAGCTGCAACCACTCACACGGTTGGCTCTGGTGTATTTATTGTAGTTACGCAGTGAATCTTTATGTAAATACCACTTTGTTTCTTAAATAAACTCGTACTTTGACTTTTGAAAAAAACTTACGCAAATGTTAGTAAATCCCGCTCCAGATCACTAACCAAGCATCACTATGACAGGCTGTCAACTCTGTTTAACATTAATTGGAAGAAAGGGTTAAGCATTTTGCCATATTTCACAAGATGGACTCTGGACCAACGTAAAACTAACAGTGTATCATTATGACAATTCATTAACTTTGTACAAGCAAATCTGTAGGAGTACGCAATTTGCAGAATTTCATAAAAAGGGCCATAAGACCCACATTGGACCTTGCATCAAAACTTCCAGAAAACCATTAGCAGATCACTAAGCAAGTATCATTGTGACAAACCGTCAACATTGTAAAAGGGAATCTTGAGGAGGAAAAACATTTTGAAGAATTTCATAAAATGGGACATAGGGCCCAAATGGGACCTGGACCAAAAATTCCTAAAAACCTCTTATGGCCCACTACCCAAGAAACATTATGGCCAAGTTTCAAACAAATCCATGAAAGCATATGGGAGAAGCATTTTGAACAATTGTGGACAGATAGAGTGACGCCTTGTGATCACAATAACTCGCCCTGGCATGCTGGTATGAGCTTAAAACTAAGGATACGTTCTTTATATTGCATGTATTATATTGTAGGCAAAGAACAGTCCTTTTGGGTACTTTTTGTGACTGAAGTGTAAGATGATAGGTGAATTATGAAAGCTGCAGGTCCACAGTAGTACTGCCGGTCAATTTAATCATAATACAATCATGTCAAACAAAATGTGAGTACAGCAGAACTTCCTGCAAGCAGCAAAAATTGCTATTCTAGGTCCATATGTACCTTTACAATGACGTTAAAACGGCCATTTTGGAAATGACCCATGTAAATAAATATCCCGTGAACCGATTTTGGTGGATTTTTGATGTATTGTTCCCCACGCCTCAATCTACCAAAAACTATTTAAATCTCACTTGTAGGAATTTTTTGAGGTTGAACTACATTTTGTCACAAATCTACCCGACCCACATCACATTAACATATGTTTACCTTCCGATTGCTTCTGTGCAATGATCCTCCCAATAGCTATATGTTCACTGTACCAATATTGACGGGAGAATTAAGAGATATTTCTTAAATTTTTTCCTCACAATGGTTAGGGAATTCCAACATCGAAATAAGTGTTGTCATTCTATTCATGTTAAATCTGCAGAAAGTCAGTTTGACCGTCAAAACAGTGAATGAGATGATAAACACGATATCAAAGTATACACTGGTTAATGGTAAATGAATTTTAATTGCACACCGACACAATTTGTCATATAGTGTCTCAAGTTGAAATAGTCATTATTTCGCCTTTTACAGTCGCCTTTTACAACGGGCAGGGACCACCTCGGGCCTATTCTACTGCTCGAGCCCGCAGAAGCACACACCAGGGAACCCACTCGGTTTTATTGAGCCGAAAAACCTTCCAATCATGGATTCAACCGGTCAACGGTGCGCATTTTGGCTTACGAATCCCTCATAGACCTATAATGAAATCCAGAAGCCCAATGTTTTGGGGGCAGCTTCAATGTCAGTTGAGGTTAACAGAGGTCAAATAGCAAAACTGTTTCTTCATAATCAGTGTGTGCGTTGTTCATGTGTAGCACAGTATAAGATACCCATTCGCCGTTATGGGTCTTACGAACCCCACCCTTGTCAATGTCAAACTAGACATGAGGCGACGGGTGAAGCACCGACTTTACATTCCCACAGTCGCATAATTAGTGGGTGGGATAATTGCTCGAAATAGCTTATATGTCTAAGAAATATGTAAAGAAAGAAATGAAAAAGAGTCGTTGGGAATCGAAAATGGCCGCCGCACATAAGTCTTAACGCGGAAGGAAAGCTCGCTCGATTTTTTTTTTTTGAAAAGCTTTGTAACGCGCCAGTATAGAACGAAGGCTTTTCATGGTAAAATTGCAAATGTGCGCATCTAAGGACATGTTTGATGAAAAATCCCTGCAGATGGTTGGAAACGCGCTGAAACTGAAAGCCGCAAATGTGCAATAAAAATGCGGCGGCGAAGATAGTGGTGGTGACAGCGCCGGCGAAGGCGGTAGTGGGGCGGCTGAAACCGTGGCGGAGACAGCGGCAGCAGAGCTTAAACCATAAAATCCATGAGAAGCATTCGTGTCACAGGGATGTCATCGACAACACTTCTCGTGGCGAGTGTACCACTGCAAAGGATCGAAAAGTATAGCCTAGGATTATTTCATTTAGCGTTGATTTTTAATACATTTACGGTGAGTATTAGGTACATAGGCCACTCTCTACCTGATAATATAAGGAAGTGTATGCAATCAAAAACTTTTAAAAGTAATATCTTATTTATGCACAACAATGATACACAGGTTACTTTAATTTTCGCTTACTTATAGTTTATTTTGTTTTCTCAACCTTGTTCCTTTTTCTTGTATTTGTTCTAATCTTTCGGGGTGACTACTCCTATAAGTTTCTTCGAACTTCCTGCAATCACTCCTCTGTCCCTTCCTATTTTTCATACTCTGTAAATTCATCTTCTTTATGTGTCAAATAGATTGAGTCTGAAATAAAGTTTTGCGGTGAAACTGAACTGATTTACTACATTTAGCGTTAAAGTCGTATATCATTTACCGCGGTGAGACGTTCATTACATTTAACGTTAATTTTATAGCATTTACGATTGTTATCACATTTAGCGTTATTTTTTGTATAACATTTACGGTTGGTATTTCAGTTAGTGTTGTTATAACATTTAGCGGTGATGCATACATTATGTGGTCGGTCTACTGACTGGTGAGCACGTAGTAGTTAAAACAATATTTAGCATATTTGACAACTAAGACTTCGCTAATTACGCCATGCACAAGATTTTATGGTTAGGTACATAACCGCCAAGTTTGAACTTGGTCGGATAGTCAGAGACACGACTAAACGTCCAAGGTTACAATTTGTCTTATCATTATTTGGTGAAATGAGTTTTCCAACATACTGATACAAGCAATCAATGGCCAAAACGCCAATTTTAGCTTTACCTTTGACCTACGACGTTAACAATTATTCATGCTCAAGATTCTTGGTAAGGTATCTAAACAGCAAGTTTGAACGATGATTAGAACCATTCTTAGCTAATTTGATCTTCAAACTATGACGTCATTAATTACGCACGCACAAGTCTTTATGGCCAGATACCTACCCGCTAAGCTTCACCTTGATCGGATAGGAAGAAGTAGCGTCACTCTCACACACATCTTCACATTTCTGATGCGAGGTGAAGTGCAATATTTCATCTCCCTTTACACTAAATTTAGTGAGATGAGACACTGTACAACATAAATAAATATAAAAAAGGAAAAAAAATAAAAGTTGGTTTAAAAATACATACACATTTTTTCGGCGAGCTTTGCGCACTTTTTATTTGCGCTCATTCGTTGCTACTTCACACATCATTAAGTAAAAAGACAAATGATCATATTGTGATACTTCTGGCCTGTTTAGCCTTACACATTCTATGCCATTTAAAAATGGTGGATGAGTATTCTACTACCCACAAATTAGTACAAATCCCAGAGATTTCGGGACCTCTCCCCAGTTCTTGCCTAGATTTTTCCCTAGACCCCACCAGGCCTGTCTGGGGTCTCTTGGCCTGCGGCCTGTGGGGAAATCTTATTGCAACCTCTCTGTGTACGGCCCGCGAGTAGATTATGACCTTCAAAACGGCCCGTCAGAGACAAAAGATTCCCACCCCTGCTGTATATGATTACTCGAGATAAATGAGCACCGAAAGTTTTGAAATCATTCCTCTTGATAAAACATTTTTGTTTCATACAAATATGTCTGAATCAAAAGGCCCGATAATCCGGTGAAGCTCTAAAAATTAGAAGGCCTCTTCTTTGCATCCCTGCAATTCCGTGTTCTTCCGCTGTAATCACTCCTATGCAAAAGTAAATATGGTTTATGATAAATCCCTAACAGCTGAATAATGAAAAAAATAACGTTTTAGGCGGTATCGGAAGAGAGAAGAACCATGAAGGTATTGAAGCGAAAGCACGCAGAAGGCGCGAAACATTTGCTGTTTTGGGGAATATGTATTCATGAATAACAATTATAATCCGTCATTCGTTCGAAACAGCAGTCCACCCTACATTCTGCATATATATATATATGTATATATATATATATATATATAAACAATATTGGATGTCAAGCCACTACCAGTGGGTTCGACCTAACGCACTCTTCAGATGGCTATGCATGAATGAATTACCTTTCTACAGAGTCAACATTGCTCTGGTCCACTGGGTTTGATCTCATTGCGCCTGCAAGCGGAGATCAGCTCTGAACGTGAGTTGAGCAAGCTATGCTTCTCTCTCATGGATAAAATGAAGAGCTTTTCCTGAATGCACAGTGGACATCGATTACCGGAAGTTACCGGGTGGGGCGTACTGATAAAACAAGATCATGTCAGGTCAGCAGATGTCAAATTGTGAAAACGGGTAAAATCAAGAAGTGTGATTTTGAGGGATGAACCTCAGTGTAACAAAGCACCCCTTTTTGGCAGGACCCAGTGACGAATCACTAAGCATTTAGACTTCCTGGTTTAACCAAAGTTTAACTCCTTTGTTCGGGCATCCTAGTGAAAGGTATAATCAGGGGTTGCGCTAGGATTTGTCGTGCAGACGGCCAAGGTCCACGACAATGGGGCTAGCAACCCGAAGCCTAGATAAGACGATCCATTGCGGAACAGATCAGGCAAAGCGTCAAAAATTTGGGGTCTTCACTGCGGAAAATGAGCA
This sequence comes from Holothuria glaberrima, assembly GCA_009936505.3. Taxonomy (NCBI): domain Eukaryota; kingdom Metazoa; phylum Echinodermata; class Holothuroidea; order Aspidochirotida; family Holothuriidae; genus Holothuria; species Holothuria glaberrima. Next base: position 5,736 of record WURT03073927.1, on the reverse strand, counting down.
CAATTGGAGTTTTTATGAAAGAATCTACCCTTCTTTAAACTAAGACAAATAAACAGTTTCGTCTGGGTGACTTGTCGTCGGCGATTACATACTTTATAGTACCTACTAAGGCTCCCCTACGAAATATAAAAAGTTACCCGACGAAGGTGGCATGGCCCCTGCCCCCATCCGGCGCCACGAATGGGTATCATAGCGTTTATGGGACAGTAGGAGCAGAGGTCGCTCTAAAATGCCGCGAGCAATAAGTTAACAATATCAGTTTTCAAAAACGTGTGCCTCAGTGCTATATCACACTGCTCTGTTTTTATATGTTGAACTGTGGTGAACAACACACATTTCATGAAGAAATTTTTACTTTCAAAAGAGCAATATGTTAATATTTTTCACTTTTCAACAAAATACGTGGTATTATCTCCCAATGCCCTCTGCCATGCCACGTTGACTTCACTTTGTCGAGGTCATATGTATCCCCCATGTTTAGGACTGGTTCTAGCTAGAGCCATTTCACACTGAACTTTCGTCGTTTCTTGGGATAGGGAGATAAGAGGCAATCGACAAGTTCCAAGGTGACCTTTCTTTGTCAGAAAGAGAAATAAGACTGCCACAGGGCTCATGTGATCCAGGGTTCTTTGTCATTTCTCAATGACGTAATATACACAGAACAAACTGACATCATGATCAATGAAAGAGCTGTTCCCAAAAGTGAAAAATTTTCAAATATCCTATGATTGTTGTTAAAACTACCGGTATCTCTTACGAAAGCTTAATAGCTTCTCTAAAGTCCAGGCCATGATCTTGATCAGAACTATTTGAAGGGCGAATAGCGAAACTATAAAAGCGAAGGATCGCGGCGGCTGAAAATATTACTAGGCCAGATGATCTGCGGTGTAATCTGAGACATTTTCACAAGATATTAATCAATTGTTTGACTGTTTCCATCAATTTCGAGCTTGATTTCATTGAATCAGCTATATTTCAAGCTATGATATCCAACTTGTGTACCATTTTCGTTTGGGCTCTAAAAATGTGTGCGCAGTATCCCCTCCACTGTCATCAGTAAAGAATATGTGTGTCCCGAACCCACCTAGTCACGCTCATGATCGTTTATTATGTTTCAGACCATTTGCATAACATAAAAGATAAACCAAGCATTATTGTGCATAGTATTATCACATGGTAAAATGTGACTACTTATCAAAACTAAGGTTAATGTTTATGTAAAACAAATTAACCAATAATCAAGTGATGGCGCACTCACAGAAGTTGTTGCAGTTTGTAGTATCGTTGTCATTTCCTTACATGTTTGGGAGTATTTCGAGAAAAGACATTTTATTACACTACGGATGGAAAAACGCTGACTGATTCATGCAGGAAATTTGTAAACTGAACACGAAAACGTAGCCCGGTGTGTTAAGCCAGATTACAACAGTTCGTCAAGGACGCAGAAAAAACTAGTTCTTCCAGCCGTGGTTTCACTGGGTTGCAATAGGTACAGTAAGTTCAGTTGAATTGTACAGAAAACTGAATACAAAATTAATACTATAACATGTGTATTTACAGTACATCCTTAATTCTTATTGATCTAGGATATCTGCATAGGAAATACCCACTGACTCATAACTTCCCTTAAATAGCAATCCAGTTGTGTGATATTATCGAAATTTTCATTTGCAAATGCCACGTCATGTCTCCAAAGTTGATTTAATAGTTGAAATGAACATTTCAATGTGGTGCAATACATGATGGCAAAGACAAAGATATATTGAATATATAGGCCTACAGTAAAATTACGAGAGTACTTTTCAAGCAGAATTCTAGGAGTTGAGCATATGACATCAGTGGTATCCCAAAGCCCTTACACAAACGACGAGTTGTCAGAAGGATCATAATATAAGTTAACTTGTAGGTTTGTGTTGTAGGAAATTTGAATAATTTGGGTTTTTGTCGAGATAATTTTTAATGTTATAGAGTTTTATTTTTGAAAATTTTGGGTTTTGTTGACGAAAATTGAAAAAATGTAGGGATTTTACTATGAATCTGCCTTCTTTGACAGCAAAATCATGTAAACCGTAGGGGCGACTGTTCGCTGACGATATTACAAGCTTTCCTCGACCGAGGGGTCAGCCTTCCCCAACGGCTTTGGCCGTTGTTCCCACCAAAATATATTGATCAAAAAATAAAAAAGATAAAAATAAAACTTCACAGGAAATAAAACAATAAGGAAATGAAAAGTTACCTCATGATGTCTTATCTTCAATAGTTTCATGTACATTTCTAATAAATATAGGCCTGCTGTGTATGCGACATGAAACACACGTAATTTAGGACCCCTTACGTTTGTGCTCCATCTCTGCAATTAATATGCCTATGCGCACCTTAACGTTCATACGGCACAATGTTTGTCACGTTAATTAGGTACCATGACAGATTTACTTGTTCCAGATTCAAGGAACTAACGACTGTATAGTTGTACCTTTAAGACAATGACTCGCAAGTATGAATAATTAAAAATGACTTCCACAATTACTTTTCACAAAACTACTCGACACAAGTATATCCAATGCAACAACGAGGCCATGTGAGGTGATGCGTAAAGAAATTAAAATAAAAAATAGAAAGGAAAGCAAAGTGTTAGTGTGTTTTGTAGAAGACAACTGGTCAAACTGGCTATTTTAACCATTTCACAATTACCCATGTATTGGAACAGACGAAGGAAAATCAAGGGAATTACCAAAGCTATTTTAATTTCACCAAAGACAAGTTATACTATGTTGATTTCAGACTGTCTGGTATATATGAGTCCCCATTGCCCTACCATCAAACCATTGAAGTACGATCTCATAGGCATATGTTTCATGGATCCTAACAAGACCTATATATAATCCCCCTTTCACTCATTCCAAGCAGCAGCTGGTTACACAAGCTAGTTTGAGAATTTACCTCACTTCAGACATTGTCTGCTAGTGTCAACCCGGTACCCTGTTTTACCTTCTTTGTTGGCATATGCAATACGAGCTTGATAGGGAACATAATAAGGTACTTTACGAACACTTTCCCGCCGAATAGGGACCATATACGGCTTCTCTTAAATGTTGTGCTTGAATTAGTCGTAGACCTACTGACATTCCATATCTTGTGATTAATGCATTTCTTCATGCTACTAGACCTATAGTGGGCGTAATATAAAGCGTCAGCCATGCATACTATTTACTTGCCCTTTTTTATATTCTTCTGCAATTGTGACTAATGTAGTTAACCAAACTGTCCAAACATTAGCCTGAGCAGGATGTGTTCACATAATGAATCGGGTGTATTCAATCGGCATTATTTTTTTTATATTCACATACGTAGTCTAATTATCAGTGGCGGCGGAACCCGGGAGGGGGCTTCAGGGGCTAAGCCACCAATACAAAAAGTGTGAGGGCTAAAGGTATGATCAGCCCCCCACCCTTAAATTTTTGCCAATTGCAGACATGAGATCCATATTTCAAGGCTGAGTACATGCAGCTTAAAACACTTGGGAAATGCCGTTTCCGGCCATCTGAGGGGTTTGTAAAGCCAAAAATTTTCTTGTACGCTCCGCGCCAACTGATGGTGGCGTTCCGCTTAGAAACATGTATTACCATTTTTCATAGATTGATTTTTTTTCATTAACTGAGAAATTGCAGACATGAAATCCATGTTTCAAGGCTGGGTACATGCAGCTTAAAACACTCGGGAAGTGCCGTTTCCGGCCATCTGGAGGGTTTGTAAATCCAAAAAATTTTTTGTACGCTCCGCGCCAACCGATGGTGGCGCTCCGCTTAGATATTCTTCCTGGCACTCAGCCTCCAATATTTTTTCCGCTCCGCCGCGTCTGCTTATTATACCTACACAAAATGAAAGATATCATATATAGGTACACAAAAGTCGTCAAAACGTAAAATTTAAACCACAGTACGCCCATAAATCTGGAAATCTGAAGTCGAAGACTGTTCAAGAGAGAGCCTTAATGAGGATTTACTTGTACTGCAGCCTAAAGTTCGTATGGCAATCAATTTGCCAAGTGAGGTTAAGGGACATTATACTAGTAGCCTGCCCGGGGAACGGCTCCATGCAGGTTCCTTATTCTGGCCACGGGTATAAACTTAAGGTCTACTGTACTTCTCAATCTTATTAGGGTCCCGAAGCAGTTTTAGTGGGTCGTCGTTCACCAAATCCGAAACTTTTAAATGAATATTTTCATGAAGGGTATGTAAATATCACCTATCCGGTCATCTTCTAAGCTACACCAATGTAACTTATCATCAAAGGACGACTCAATTCACAGACTTTAACAACCATTTATTTTTGGTGGAGAGGCAGCCATTACAATGATCACAGAGTTTCTACTGTCCCAAAATCACCCCTTCCCCCTGTCTGGGATCATTCTTATGGTAAACACAGTGATTATTGGCGGCTAACCTCAGTCTCAGTGACCACCACCCTGCGAAACAATGCACGAGTTCATCTAAGAACTCGCTGTATTAACTTTTCTTGACTGCCAAGGGAGTCGCCTCTGAAAGACCTCCGATCAAACCCTCGGGGTTTCGGTGATTGCATGTTCCTGCTTTACTTTCATAATATGACCCCCCTTTTTTGTAAAAACCCGTAGATCCGTCCCTGATGATAGGGGCAAGACAGAGATGGTAGCAAGGGCGTGGATCCATCTCCAAAAGTGGGGGGACTTTTCACTATTTGTGAATCGCTGTCCTGGGGGAGGGGTCTAAGGGGAGGGGGTGTCCCCTCCCCTTTGGAAAATTTTTGCTCACGTAAGGTGGGCTAGATGCAAAATGATGCTACATTTATTGCTAAATTTGAGTTCTATATATTTCCAAGAATTTCTACTTCTTTAGGAAATCTTTTCATCTTGCTTGTTTTAGTGAATTTTTTACTCAGTTCTTGGGGTAAATTAGAACCACACTGCATGAAGTAAGTGAAGAGTAAATTGTTAGACTAAATATTCCGTTCAGAAAGTTTACTCATATCTTATGAAATTTGGATAAGGAAGTGATTAGGACTGTGTATGTCAGAGCCTTTTCGAAAGTCTGATAGAGGTGATACTGGCCAATAAGTACATGCGCGCGAAGCGCGCGAAATTTTTTGCACTTTTTTCAGGAATTCGATCAAAACTTCGGGAACTCAGTAGAAAATTTGGGCAAGCTTTTCACTTTTTCTCCATCTTTGGCGAAATTTCACCTATTCTGTGCCCGAATTTTGGTCATTTTTTCCCCGAATTTTCGACCTCAGAAAAAATTTTTTTTGGGGGGGGGCAGTCTTCCTCCTGCCCCCCGTCTCGTACGCCTATGCTTGTATTCAATAATTTGATATGATTTTTTAGTCTTGAAAGTTTCTGGACATAGTTTAGGCGAAAGAGTTCATCGCCACCATGTGGGAAAAGAGAATACCTAAAAGTTTTATGGGTCCATCACTTATCGTGAGATCAAGAGCCTTGATATGACGAGGAGGATCATATATATAAGGCCCAAGGGGGGAAAAGGTAGGATTTTGTAAAATTAATTTTTAAACCAGAATTGAACTTGTTTAGTATTTGTATTAAATTAAGAAAGGTACCACGACTACCATCTAAGAAAAATGTCGTATCGTCAGCATACTAAAGGATTTTAAATTCATTACTTGATACCATAATACCATTAATGTTACGATCATAAATGACTCTTCTAACAAAGATATCATCACAGAGAATAAAAAGATGAG
>WURT03073916.1:0-11039 GCA_009936505.3 Holothuria glaberrima | reverse complement strand
CCGGGAGTAGGATTGGAAGCGATTAGTACACGTCTGCCTCGTTAACCTCTGAGCAACAGTCGAAGAGAGCCTAAGGCGAAACCCCCGGTGTTCATCCACGCTCACTCTGTTATAGGGTCCTCGATGAGCCAATTGGCTTCCTGACGGTAAAACGATAAATGTATACTCGGTAGATGTATTGGCATAACTACCGAAAAACCACGTGCTAATTGGTTGTTCACCACGTCTTTTTTAAGAAAAGTTCCTGCTATACCTTGTCTTTGTTAGGTTAGCAAGCCCGTACAATGTATTGCATGTTCCCCTTATTCGCGAGAATTTTGATTTTCCCTTAAACGGGAGAGTCCCCTAACGGGCATGTCCAAAGTTTGACGAAAACGTATGTGCAATACTTTCGTCACCCAAAAGCAGGACGTATTCCGTCAAAGATAAAGCTTATCCAAACGTCTACAACTCTCTTCGTGATTTTTAAGTAACTGGAATTATTGTTCCCAAGTTTATCATTTTAATAGCCGTGGGACGCATTCCTTTATCCTTCTGCCGAGCCACGTCTCTTCCCTAAGACACAACACCTAGCTGTAAGTGAGGTATCAGCAAATGGTTACTTTTCAATCGCAGACGTAAGAAAGAAGAATGCAGAAGCAAAAGTAACATGTAATAAGCAATAATTAAAAACGATATTTTGGCGAGATTCTGAGGAAAGACCGTTTGTACCATTTTCTGTGACCTGTAACAATTTATTTGGTATTGTGACGGGTGTATGCAAATAGGGTGTTATTTAGATCTAAATAACACCCCCTGATTCAATAATATTTTGCGACATTTTAGTAGCCTACTATTAACATGTTTATAAATGATCCAAATCAGAACATCTGTATTCAAGATTCGTCTTTTTGAAGAATATTGGGATCACCTAGACATATTCGTTCAATTGACCTTACGTATATGACGTCACGGAACAGTAGTGCGCCCGGTGGAGGCAAGCGCGTATCATTGTAAACAACTTACACCAACAAAGGCGGACAGCTGATTTGTTTAGTTGTCGGAGAAGCGCATAAGTGTACTACGCGCGCTTGAGAAGTCTACGTCGTGCATGCAGTGTGTTTATTGCTACCCGCCACAATGACGTTGCGTGACGTCACGCATAAGGTTTACAGCAGGAAGATTAGGGCAGGGTTCAAATTTATTTATGGGGTACAATATCCTGGGCAAACTTTCAACAGGTAAGCTGTATTTTGTAATATTATCCAAGCAACAGGGACTAAGGCACTTGACGGGGGAACACCCTCTGTCGCTCCCTGTGATCGTCTGCTCAAGGTTTTCTATGGTTCTTTTGTGTTACAGTTGGTTTTACTCCCTCAATGTTAAAATTTACGTCTGATTGTAGAACAATCGTTGTAACGAATGAAGGGAGGGCAAAGGAAAATGGAGACCGTACTCATTTTATCAATCCTGAGGGTTCGATAACAATCATCAGAATGACTGGATCTATTTACAGTCCTTACACTGTCAATCACTTGGACTTTTTACCCTTTAATGCAAGGTGAGAACAAATCCAGTGTTGAGAGTGTTTATTCTTTAACAACCCCTCACATTACCTGTCTAACTTTTATTGCATTGTTTTTCGATTTCGAAATGGTATCTGTGGATGAAATGTATAGGCAAAGTATTTAACTATGAATGAGGGCGCTTGATAATTAGACTATACGTACTCGAGAATTTCGTTTACTGCAAACTGAACAGAAATTTGAAGACAGTAGAGGGCGTCTTCACAGTAGTTCCCAATGAACGAGGTACTGTGTACAATTAATACTACGGTCCTAGGCAAGGAAACCGTTTTCAGCTGGGGGGTGAACATAACAGTAACATAGAACTGACACTAACATAAGATCAAAACATTTTCATATGAACGCGAAAAATTTTAGCCGATGATTGTGTCAGAGACTTGTAAAACTTGTGAATTAATAACTTCAACTAGGTGAAATATTTGTCTTGTGAAAGTAGGCCCGTCCCTTGGTTGTTTTAAGGCGAGATTTACTTTTCCCCAGAAAGTAAAATCTTGGTTACAATTAAAGTTACCATTGGAATTTTTAGAATAATCAAGAATGGTTTTTTGAAAATTTTGAAGTAGACGTGTACATCCAAGAACTGGTGGAACTCTCTAGTGGGAGGGGGCCAGAGGAGAATCGTCCGAACTTCTCGGTCCTTCTTTGTACTGGTTTGGAGATATCATAAAACTTATTTGAATGGAAGTACTCCGTTGACAAGACAGCGATAAATATTTCTACACTATGTACCATAAAATGGGCTGCTAACATGGTGTACCCTATAGTTTGCCAATAAAATTGTGGGGTGTTAACTTTTTGGCGCAGTCAACAGAGCATGTGAAGTAATTAGAAATGTTCATTTAATAAGAAAAGAAATTTGAGAGCAAACAGATGTAATGTCGTGGATTTACTTTGATGATCATTGTTTTGTAGTTACTAGGCAGTCTGTTGTTGTAACTTTGGATTGTATAAGGCTGCTGTAGTAAGCCGTAACGATCTGTAAAATAAATAAATATCAATGCCTATAATGTATCTGCAGTACAAATTCATCGAAATTTTGAAGGAATAAAACTATTAAAGAACAGCAAAACTTTTGTCATCAGACCACATGCCATGACAAGACATCATATACTCTCGCTACAGCCAGACAGGGTGTTGAAGTGGGAGAAATGGTTTCCAGGGGGAGAAAAATTTTTCAGGGGGCAAAATGTGTAAAGATGTATTAATTCAATGGCAACTCGAAATTTCTCTAGGGGGCGAAAAGTTATCAGGGGCTTCGCCCCCCTTGCCCCCCCCCTTGGCTACGGGCCTGGCTACAGATAAAAAATGCCCAGATTCTAATATTTTGAGAATCGAAAATAAAAACTAAAAGAAAATTTCTTACTAAAGTTTAGATTAAGTTTCTCTTTAACACAACACATCAGAGATAAATGAAGATCTGGACAATTTTTAAAGTGGATTTAAATTCACATTTACTTGAAAAAGGTAAGCTATAACTGATGGCACACTGGGAAGTGTCGGATATGGGTTACATACCCCATTATTTGAGGATAGTGCCATTTACTTTCAAATTGTCATATGCAGTCACGTTGCCAGAATTTCTTTGTTGGAGGAGGGGGCAATGCTTTCTCAAGGGGGGAGGACCAAAATAAATATATGAATTATTTTTTTCAGTTAAGTTCGTATTTTTCAACTTGTCAGATTGATTAATTGCCATGCTGGTCATATTTATCAAAGCTGGTCAAGCTGGTCATATTTATCAAAGCTGGTCAAGCTGGTCATATTTATCAAAGTTTGTATATAATGTGAATGCATTTTCGTCTGTCAAAGAAAACTCTTCCTGTAGTTTTAAGACACATCGTTTGAAATTATGTTTGTGTGAGTGTGTGTGTGTGTGTGTGGGGGGGCAAAATTTTGTTTCCAAAAAAATGGGGGATTGCCCTCCCTGGCCCCTCATGGCTACACCACTGGTCACATGGTAATTTTTGCCTCGAGGACCCTACACATCCTTACCACACGCACAGTTACACCCTTTTTCACACAAATATCCGCTACTCTCTGATAACATGAACCACGCAATACACAGTAAACACAAACATCTCAAACGAAACACTAAAGAAGTCTACACGCCTGTCCACATAGGATGCGTATGCGTTGCGTATACGTCACGTCACTTTCACGCATCCTTCCCGATACGTCAAGTCGCATGCCTGTCTGTACAGAATGCGTCGATTCCGATGCGTCACTTCAAGATGCAGTGTGTAGTTTCTAGTTACAATGCATACTGATTGACGAAAAAAGGATATGCCGGTTCATAGCAAGGTTCACAGTACATATTCAACAAATTTCTGGTGGTGAGAACTTCCCCCTCCCCTTCTCCAGTCTCCCGAATGAGACTGGTATTTTAATGAAACAGTAAACCTCAATGAAAAACGAAAAACACTGAACATGATTTTTATGAAAAGAAAATACACATTACGTATAATGGCGCGTATGACCCTCATGAAGAAAGTAATTTATATATCAGCATTTTATATATTTATATCTTCTGATGTACCGCGTAATGTCCCTGTGTAGTCATTTCTAGTGCCCAGACTACTCCTCACCACCCCACCAATGAATACAAATGTTTTTCCACTACCGAAGTCAGTAATATGGCGAGGGTGGAAGGTACCCAAACAATCATACGCGTATACATTCTCAATGTTGAAAAAATGTTTTTTTTTTGCAAACAATGAGATTTTCTACCCGTTTACAGGCGTTTTATTGTGATTTTGAGCTCAAGCATTTCACAGTTAGGTTCCAGAAGACAACATTTTTTCGCACAGGGGACACCCCTCTCCTTAGACCTCCCAACCCTTCCTGATAAATCTCTGACTACGAATTTAGCTGCAATTTCATTCGAATTTGGCCATGTAGTACGTCCTTGTAATTTGATGACACTGTACGAGTGGAACCTGTACAGGATTCTTCAATACTATGGCTAGTTTTCCTTCTTTTGTGATGCATAACATTTTATGAGAGGAAAACATGACAGAAATCAAATTTGACATATGGTGACGTACATCAACTCTGTTTCTGAACGCACATGGACTATGCCAAAAATTGACGCATCCGGAAGGCATACGTCAACTTTTTTCCGAATCGATCGTGACGCGACGCAACGCGTCCTGTGCGGACAGGCCTTTATATGATAAATACTTGGAAATATTCAAGGGATCTCTGTTTTTCTGCAGAAACAATTTGGGCAAATTTTCAGCATACTTAGCTGATTAGATAGGCTGATAGGAATAGTACAAGAATAGTTACGTAGCAACGAGGTCTTCGGTAGAGGTGCAACACCCATTACTCAAGTGCAGAAAACATGTTCCCCCATCACCTTTTTCAGGCAAAAATATTATTGTGGCCTTAACTCCTACCCCAAGGACCAAACCCTTCCTGTGCGCTAGTGCATAGACGTATGAGGCGGGGGCAGGGGGAAGACTGACCCCAAAAATTTCTGAGGCCGAAAACTCGGGCAGGAAACGACAAATATTCGGGCACAGAACAGGTGAAATTCCGGCAGAGATGAAGTAAAAGTGAAAAGATTGCCCGAATTCTCTACTGAGTTCCCGATTTTTTTCAAATCCCCGAAAAATGTGCAAAAAGTTTTTGCGCGCTTCGCGCGCATGTAGTGGTTCGGTTGTCTGTTTTATGCTCCTGAACTGCAAAAAATTCGGGTAAAAAGTTTTCTACCCCCCATTGAAAGAGTCCCGTACGCTATGCGCTAGTGTATGTTGATGTCTTTTGATAGGAAGAAAGCCCAGTTTTTTTTTTTTTTTTTGCGAACAGCAAGAGTTGCTAATCCAAATAACGGTACTACTTTTTGATTGGTAAGGAAGACTGACATGAAAAAGTAACCTTTTTGGACCAATGCACTCGTTATTAGTTTTGCCAGGATCGTTCTGTGACCGAAACGTTAAAGGTAGGCTGGGGTCGACGTATAATTTGGGTTTCATTGACCTTTCAGGGGAGATGCCTACGAAAGAGCTGGTGTCAGATGGCCTTACAAGGGGCAGCTTGACGGCTCCACAGAGACTATGTCCCGGAACCTCGAACCAGAACAAGTGACATTTAACGATGATAATACTAGAGCTTACGTCACATTACAGGTTAGACTGCCCTCTATTTTTGTTTCAAGGGGGATTTGTCAACCAACATTACATGCAATTTTAACACAATTGCGAACATTATGAAAAACTAAGGAAAAAGAAAAGAACTGTTTAAAGTACATAAACGGGTATTCATTTCCGATGCCTTTAGAGACCAAAATCAGCACGAAAGTGTCCTTACTTATGACTTTTAATGAATTAAAATTCACGGTGCAACAAACGCAATAGTTGATCAAACAACTTTCTTTTGAGCTTTTAAGCAATGGTAATTTGATTTTCAGGAAAACAATGCTGTTGCAATCATCGACATGGTCCAAGAAGGTATCTTAGAAATCGTTCCTTTGGGACAAAAATCTTGGAAAACCTTAATGTTGGACGTAAGCGATGAAGACTTAGGTAAGTTTGGACTTCACTTCTTTCTTGTATTCTCAATATTTACGAAGAAAAAGAAATGTCTGTTAGGTAAAGACATTGCAAAGACATTTCGGTGTATAGATTCAACCTTTATTATGTCCATCTTTTCTCTTAAGGGACCCCCACAATTTGTTAATCTGTAACCGTCATGCGACTTTCTGATTGGACAACTAACCAGTATGTGGAAGAGCAAAAGTTCCTAGCTTTTATCTAGCAGACAACACAGATTCTCTACTCCGAATACAATGTCTGTGAAGAGAGAAAGGCAGAGAAGGAGTTTTTCTTTCTTAATTCACAATTGCAAGCTTAGAGTGTGCTTCCATTTGGTCAGATATTTCCAGTAATTTTGGAATTTCGGTGGGGTTACCCTCTTCCTCGAAGAGGAAGAGGATAATGTCAATAGCTTTGGTATTTAAATTCTAAAGGAGTAATAATTCGAATCACAGAGACATGACCTTCTTTCCTCATTCCCTTCCATTTTTGATGTGTAATAGCTTTCTTGCTTTACCTTTCACTTAACATCCTCTTGTAAGGAATCTAACATAACTGTACATACAGCACGCCGGAATCAGTGTTGCAAATTTTTGGAAATCGGGAACTTTGGCAGGGGATGTAAGGAAATTTTCTATTGAGTTGTGGAAGCAATAACTGAGTAACAGAGATGACTGTATTATATACTTTCATAAGCAATACTACTATAAAGTGTTATTTCTTGACTTTGAAATTTTGGCTGGAATCATACAATCATTAGTACATCTTGAGCATTTCAACAATCTTGGTTTAGATCTTATTTTTATGTTGATTTTAATCTTATTTTCATTTTGTTTTTGAAGGTACTAAGTTTAGAAATTTTGACTTGTACGGTTTTTACCAACCAAAGGCTATCGAGTATCTAAATTTTCGAGGAGAAGGATATTTAATCACAGCTAATCAAGGAGCACCGATTCGTCATTGTCTAAACGGAGAATGTTGGAAGGACTATGAACGAGGAGAAGAATCAGTTGAAAGTAAGGCATGATGATAAACTTTGTTTAAAAGAAGTCTTGAATTCACTCTCTACTATGCACTCGTGATATGGTACAAAGTAACAAGGGGTAGTGCGACACCAATTCAAGAAAATTTGTACGCCAAAAATGCAATCGTACAATTATAGTCCGTTACACAAGTATGAGATGGTAATGTATACCATATTTTAATCAAGGGATGTCCTAAGTTTTTTTGGTAGATGTAATAGCTGATAAAATAACGTACTTAATATTCAAAATCTGTAGTAAATGGGAGGAATTTACACCTTTTACATCAGATCCTTCCGCTGTGTAAAACGGCATTTTGAATGAATTGTAAAAGAAAAAGCCACTGTCCTATGGTTATAACTCTCCTCGATACTAACGTCAACGTTAACGATAGATCAAATAATAAAAGTTTAAAAAGCTTACGTGTTAGTTTATCGTTTGTGGGGTAGCTTGTACTTGTAATCAGGGTCGTGGGAAAACTTTAATGTTTAGTGGTGGGAAGGGGCTGAGACACTTGAATATTTTGGTAGTTTTAATTTTTTTTTGCTTTGGTCGGTCTGAGCACAACTCTAATGATAATTGTTTGCAGAAAGACTTCAAACTGCAAATTATAAGGTGTTGTAGGCCCCCCCCCCGACCCGGCTGCTACTGGCCCGTACATTCAAACTCCTGCAAGGGTCTAGGGGCCAAGGAAAAGACCAAATTTAGTTTTTAAGTCGATGTCTAGGAATAGGTAGTCACTACGCCGTTACCTAAAGAGCAAACTACTTCTTGTGTTTCTAGTCTGGCTACGTAACTTGGCGTTCCTTTAACTGCTTATGGTGAATAAACGTTTGAATTGTCCATTAATTTTATTACAGATCGTATGATTAGTGACGTCATTCCTGAAGATATTCAAAGAATGATGGGAACTGAAGAACATCTCGGTTAGTCTTACTTTTTAAAAGTCCTCTCGACTCTCTGCTCCCCTCTAAGGAGCTACGTCCCCAAGGGACAACTTCAACTGAACATGAACAACCCCGACCTTCAGATCTCTACAGGATGGGTCTGTCATGCGTGGTCCCGTTCTTGACTGGCTGAAAAGAACAGACACTTACACATGATCTTAGCCAAAAGGCCGAGATGCGAGAAGCGATGTGATCACATACACATCTGCGTCAGGTTGGTAGGACCTCTATGGTCACATGCACTTCAGCGCCATGTTAGTACAGTCTTAGGTGAAAGAATAATTGGTCAAGGAAGATTTTATAATAACAAATTTGTCGTATAACATCTAAAATGTGTCTTCCCTGCGTGCAGGTCACCAATTATTCAAGCAAACTAAGTTAACGGTTAACTAGATGACTACAGTGGGTATAGAAAAGGATATTATTGGTACTTTTTCAAAGTCCCCTCGACTCTCTGGCAAAGAGCCGAAGGGTGAAAACTAAAAGTTTACTCCCGAATGAGTTCCGCTCTCCAAAGGGGCTACGTCCCCAAGGTATAACTTCAACTGAACATGACCAACTCCCCCGGCCTTCAGACCTCTTCATCATGGGTTTGTCATGCATGGTCTCGTTCTAGACTGGCTGAAAGAGGCATTACTGTTTTTTTTTCAAAAGTCCATCGACTCTATGGCGAAAAACCAATGGGCAAAAACCAAACAATACTCCCGAAGAAGTTCTGCTCCCTTAAGCAGCTACGTTCCCAAGGGTCAAGTCAACTCAACATGACCAACCAAACGACCCTGCGTGCGGGAGATTCCCCCTTTTGGGAGAAAATCGTTTTCACCCGAACGGGAGAAAAATCTGACAGCTATTTTGCATTTTACCAACAATGCCACACCATTTGGACAATACAAAACAAAGGGTCAATCTTTTCAAACCCCTCTGGAAAATTCGTACGTGCAAAGGGAAGTTCGAAACCTGCATATTCATGTAGCAGATTATACTACCTACAAGTTTTCCACGCGGCGAAAGGTAGTCCACCGTTAACGTTTTGCGAAAATCTCAAAAACGCAAAGTGACCTTTGTGATAGCTTCATTAGTAGACGTTGTACAGTCGTCTCTCACTGCATACACATTTAGTGTGCATAGCGACAGCTGAACACGTACACTGTACAATGAACACTCTTTAGCCTACAGACGTTCGCTTTACGGCTTTGACCGTTGTCCAAGAGTTACAGGCTTACAGTTCTTAAGAGATACCTTAGAACTATGCAACTTATTTCCGAATTATTGGCGTGACGTTCTAGACTGGCTGACATTACTTTTTTTTCAAAAGTCCCCTCGACTGTCTGGTGAAGAGCCAAGGGGCGGCATTACTGGTTGCTTGATGTAGAGAGCATACAATCTCCCAAATAGCCTTATTTTGGAAAAAATCCGTTAAATATGTAGGCCTACCATTTTACACCATAATGTCTATTTTACACTTAAATCATGAATTAATATAAGCTACCTATGCAAAATGTGACATACCGTAGGAAGGACTCACTAAACTTGTCTATTGATATTCTTGTTGTTTCGACTTCATTTCAAGGTCAGTTATAATATTTTTCGTACACTGTTAAAAATAAATCTGTGAATTTACAGAAATTCTCTGGTAATAGAGTTCCCAAACAGTTTCTGTAAAACCATATTAATAAAATGTTCTGTTCAAGGGCGGCTCACCATAGGGGCACGGGGAGCACTTGCCCCCAAGTTTGCAAAGCATGGTCTTCAAAATCTTCCAAAAAATAAAAAAACATGTAATCTTTTATGTTGAAATTAACAGAGATTAATGTAAGCCTGACACATTTATGTAGAATTTATATTAAATTACATTTCTTAACGATTCATATATCGTTCCACTTCGGGTAATGTGACCAATCTCTCAGCGTTAAGACTAAATCATCTTAGTCTTAGAGCCGAGCAAACAGTTGCCTACATCTGGAGTTTCTGTTTTATTACATTGATGTTTCTGTAAAGGGATCTTATATATCGGCCACATTACTGAATTTCTAAATAATGTAATCATTGTTTACCAAATAAATATTACAAGCAATACCAATACATCCGTTGTAAAGATTTACAAGCAAAGCAAATAGTTAGTTACGTAATTTGTTTAAGCAAAAAGTCTGAAATTTCCATTGTTCCTAGAATTGAACTGTGCTACCATGAACCTTTGTCAGTAAAAATTTTTTAGACAAGTTTCGTACTATTTCATACATATGGAATTCCAGGTCGCCTGCGCATCAGTATGGTCGACAATGTGGGCAGACGAGGAAAAGTCGAACAGCTGAATATTTTTGGCGGACGAGGGATATCTGTGTGGGACAGTCAGACTTTCCGACAAGTTTACGACAGCGGGGACAAAATCGAACGAAACGTTCATGTATTCTATCCCGAGGTGTTCAACGCCAACTCAATTCCGGATACGGCTGGCCAAACGCCAGGAGAACTTTCCGACATGCGTTCCGACGATATGGTTAGTGTAATTACACTGTGTATGAATAATGTCGTGTGGCGAGGGGAGTAGAGGAGAGAGGCTCAAGGTTACTGGCCCCAGCTTGTATCCTTTAGTTTTTCTATATTTGCTTCATCTTGGCAATAGACGGGAGTCATAGGTGGGCGTCGTATGAGTTCATTTTGCCCCTTGGTGCCGACAATGCCTGTTAGGCCACTGTGTCGTTAAGGTCAAAGTCGATGAGACTCTCGAAATGTCTGAAAAAGTGTTATGATATTGTTTTATGAAGAAAGGGATATCTGCACCGTTTAATACTTAACAGTAAGACTTGTTACTATTGCGACATTACATAGCTGTACGAAGCTGTCCTCTCCTCGACGGCGGAAGGGGTGACGTTTTTTTGACCGCCGTCCTAGGGGAGGGTCTAAGAAGAGGAGTCCCTTTGAAAAAATGAGTGAATATTTGAGGGTCTATAGATGCAATTTGGTACAACA
>WURT03073895.1:0-13316 GCA_009936505.3 Holothuria glaberrima | reverse complement strand
TGTCTGTCTGTCTGTCTGTCTGTCTGTCTGTCTGTCTGTCTGTCTGTCTGTCTGTCTGTCTGTCTGTCTGTCTGTGTTTTTAGTCTCTTGGTGCTAGCAAGTAAGATCAAATCGATCTGATGTTATTATAATACCATGAAGCTACTATATATATGTGCCCAGTGACGCATTTAAGGTGAAGGTTCAGGGGCTTAATCTCTTCCCAAAGTGTTATCAGTCAAAATTCAAAAATTGTCATTTCTCACACAGTTGTAAAAATAAAGTAGACTAAACTTGTAGTTGCCTAAAGCGTTTCATTCACATTTCATCATCCTTGTAATTGCCATCAATCCGGCTAAATAAAGTTATTTTAGTGTCAACATGAGTATCCTAATTTTACTCTATTCAATTTCTAAAACTGTTAAATGTTCCTACAAAGGCAAAATGATACATAAACCAAGCCTTAGCCTGAAAGAATGGCGTTATTGATTGTCTCGGGAAAGCAGCAATAGTGGACCTAGCCCATCAGCCCGCAAGAGTGATTCTGCCAAAATAAATACTGAACATTTCCAAGTCCGATGGTTACACTCTAAAAACAAAAGAGTGAAATTCACTCACTCTTTTGAATTCACTCCAAAAAGAGTAAATTAAGGGACCCCTCCTAGGAAGAGTGAATTTCACCCGGAGTGGAGTGAAAATTCACTCCAAATAGAGCGATATTTCATTCCATGTGTATGAAGTGTCTCTCTATTTGGAGTGAATTTTCACTCCAGTCCGGGTGAAATTCACTCGTACTTAGGAGTGGTCCCTTAATTCACTCTTTTTGGAGTGAATTTCACTCTTTTGTTTTTAGAGTGTACCTGCGGCATTCGAAATGTTATTTCCGACTATCTAGGAGGGTATTTGTAGGGTATCGGAAGTAGCGTTACATTAACGGTGGACCAATTGATGGTGGCGCTCCTCTTCGATGGTGTCAAACAGTTTTGAAAGTTAGAGCCCCTCCGAATAAAATCTCCTAGGAGGGGGACAACTCGATATTCAGATGGTTTTTAGTCATATGTGTCACTGTTCATAAGGTTCTGTAGTCACGAGGGTCATTTTTCATATTCTTCGTTATTCATAATAAAACAAAGGGTTCGCTATTCATTAGGTTCGTTATAATAGAAAAAAGGTTCGTTATTCATAAAAGAAAAATGGGTTTGTTATTCATAAAAGAAAAATGGGTTCGTTATTCATAATACAAAAAAGAGTTCGTTATTCATAATGGTAAAGAAGGTTCGATATTCATAATAAGGGAAAGGGGTATTCATAATAAACAGGGTTCGCACCCCATAATAAAATGTATGGTTCATTATTCGTAACATAAAAGGGTTAGAGAAGGATCAAAGGTTTTGAGGTGAAGATTCCAGAATACGAAGTTTTCTTTCTTTTTAAAAGCTAAAATGGGTTTTCTATTGTCACTAGGAATAGAAAATTATCAGCTTCCTGTTATGAATAACGAACCTTTTCTCTATTATGAATAGCAAACCCTTTTTTTCGATTATGAATATCAAACCTTTTTATTATGGAGAGCGAACCTTTTTTAAAGTTATGAATAGCGAACCTTATGAATAATGAATCTTTTGATCCTTTATTTTTATGAATAACCGTGACGAACCTCATGAACACTGAACCTTATATTTGTAGAAAAGCACGTTATGAATAACGACCCTTATGAAAAATATCCCTTATGCCTAAAATCCTTATGAATAGCGGGTAGACACCCCTGGGAGAGCCACTGCTCTTATGTAGCTCCATTATCCCCAAACCCCCAAAACCCTGGGGCATTTCAAAGTAGGCTTTCACCATTTGGGGGGGGGGAGTATTGTCAAATGATTTACAACTTGCCGAAATTAGATTCTTTGGTAATTCTCTAAGATGTCTTCAACATGGATTAAACTAAACGTTATAGTTTATGACCAATATTCACAGTGAATGATACCTTTACAAGCATAAATTTACAAAGATTTTTTTTTTTCAATCTGTGCACATATATTGCAAATAAATTACCTTTGTTCACGAACATATTACATTGTCGACCTAAAGAGACGTAAGTTCTCTGGCGATTATTACAAGGATCAATAAACTGACTATTGTATACCCAATCCTGTCCTTACATGAAGTGTAATTGTAATATTATATTCATAGGACTAAATATGATTTGATTAATTATTCATCTTGTTGTCAGAATTGCTATCAATCTTTTAATTGGTTTGGTTCGCATCTGCTTGCTCGTTGTCGGCGTGAAGAGCCGCAGGCACGACTGTTTAAATAATGCAGCATCCTGCAATATGTAGACAATGTATATAACATAACAATTGTTTGCATAGGAAATCAGCCTGACGTCACATCCGGACTATATTACCATATTTTCCGAGTACTTTATTTAAGTTTAATGCACCGTTCATAAGGTACAAAAAATATGAACTGGAGTTTCGAAAGATTGCAGAAAGTATGAAAGAGATCTAGTAGATACTTCAAGGATTTTTCTCTCTGCAGGCTATGTGAATAATTCGAAGGCAACAGGTTTCCTACGATTACTAGTGGTGCAGATTAACACAGATTTGTATCAACAATGAGAACACTTATTTATACGTCAGCATAAAATTAAACTAAACCGTGCCCCAAACCCAGCATCGATCCGTCGGCACCAGCTAATCGAATAAAAATTAATCCCAGAGTAAACAACGCCTTATGTTCTAGATTGAATGACTATATAGATATACGAACCAGTAATTTCCGGGAGTAAGACTTTCCGTTCCTTCGTAATTCGAGGTTCAATCTCCCACCCCCTCTTGTTCTATCAGCTTACGATCTCGCTTTCGTTGCCGTAGATAGCCCGAAGACGGTAACGAGGTTTGAAAGCTATTGAATTTAATTGAATGAGGGCGAAGTCTGATCATCCGTCAAAGCCAATGAACCTCCAGGGCGGGCCAAAATGTAGCTTTTTATCTTAGTGAAGTGATGAGATGTTTTAAGGTCATGATAGGTCATTTGCGTCTCTTGTTTCTATGACAAAGTTGCTTAGTTTGTAATTATTTACTTCATATCATAGGTGTTTCATTGTTACAAAGATATTTTATTCATATTTTTGATAAATTGACGTGAAGTTTGAAAGTAAAATTAGAAAAACTTCGATTAGAGTGTTCCCTGTTGCTTACTATAATGCCATAGGGCAGTGTAGAGTTATAGGCCTACATTGTTCCCATAGCTGAGCTCAACGCGGAATGTCCAACCAGGTATTGCATTCCCTAGCTACTCCAATCCCTTCCCTAAGTGCTAATTATATACATACAGCCTACTGAAAACCGACAATGGTTATTACAACCGCCATGACTTCATCTCATTTTCTCTGCAGTCGGGAATAACGATTTTAACCCATCGCTTCCTAGGGACAGGTAATACGAACGACAATCGCAGAGAATTCGTTTACTTATACCTCCACATTGTCAAAACCACGAAATATGTGACCGCATACTACGAGAGAGTTACAAGGACCATGTTTTATCTAAGAAACATGGGACATAACGTATGCAGGGATCAATACTGTAAAAGAAACCCAGCACAACTGGGGTGTAGGGGGCATAATCGGGCATTTCGCACCTCCGGCTATACTAGACCACAGACTGGCCGGCGATGGCGAGTGGAGTTCATTACGTTTTCATATAATGACGTCATTTTGCGGTTGCCCGACTTTGACTGAACAAATGCCAAAATAAAAGAAATTAATAAGGAACTAGAATGTTATGTTCGCGTAACTAGAAAAGCAAACCTAGATAGGCTACAAAAGACCGGTATTGTGTAATGTGGATATGAGGTGTGCCCTCGGATTTGAGATGGGGCACGATGAAAAATGGATTTTTAAGCACCCAGTGATTAATGAGTTTACTCATGTAATCTAAGAACTCAAGAATGCTCGGAACTGACTCAGTGTTATTTATAGGTTTTTCACTCATTATGTAAAAAGTGGAAGTCTCGTAATAGACAATTTTTCGTCTGTCAAGTAGCAACCAACTTTGTAATTGATGTTTGGAAAAATGGTGAAACAATGAACGGAACTACAACGAGAGGGTACATTTTTAGGTTACACATAACAGGCAATTTTTACTAGTATAGGCTATGTGAAAACTGAAACTTTGAAGATCAATAAACTATTAAACAGTTTAAATTCAGTTAAACATTTAAACGAATAGGTAACAACGGAATTTGAAATTGACCTATAGTCTCGAAAATTCGTCCATGCTATGTGTGAAGGATGAAAACGTCTTATGGACGTTCTTTGAATGGGGGGGGGGTGACCCACTAGCATTTGATTCTCACGTCGTGATGATGTAGTACCCATACTTCGAAAAATTCAATTTCATTACGAAAATTAAAATTTAATTTCAAATTAAATGAGTTTCGTGTATCGTCTTCATGTTGTTGTTTCTTAGGGTAGTCCGAATGTCACACAGAGCCCCAAAAGAAACTCCTATTACTCCCCCAACCCGCTCTTGTAAAATACAGATGTTTTTATCTATCGAGTCATACTAGCATAGACCTTCTGGCTTGCAGCACCTCCCTGTCCTATTTTTAACACTATCGTTCACCGATATTCTCGGACATCCGCAGAAGGCCCAATTTCAGAATTTAATCGGCAAATTATTTTTGTGAAATTAGGGCCTGTACGATTGCACGACTTTTTCACATTCTGTCAGAAGTAAACAAAAATCATGTTTACTTCCTATATGGTAATCATTAATTGGGATATGGTATTTGCTTTCCAAATAAATCGAATCACACTCGAAGTGACCTCCTAGGCCAAATGAGACATATTACTTTACCAGATTACTACGTTTCCATTCCAGTGATTTCGTTACAGGGTAATAAGAATATCTGATGTCTTGTCAGTTTAGCAGAATCGTAATTTTTTAATTGATCCTCTGCAAATAATATGCCTCAACGATATCGCCATCTTGTATATTGGGTAGTGCTGTGCAATATCGAAACTCCTTGCGGTGACATCAGCGAACACAAACGGCACGGAGTCTGGTAGGGCTATCTTGTGGCGACGCTTCATTGCTGGTTCTAACTGAGCAACTTTGACCGGTTTCATCCGAGCAAGTCAATATTCCTGCCATAATAATCACTGACCAGATCGTATTTTGCGGTTGTCAAGATGTGGAATAACCCTGTTTCCTCGAAACGACGATATGAACGGGAATATTGGTTGAAGGACGTTGTGACACTTCAGTGGCATATTACGGATAAATTACACAACCGATCGGTTTGGTGTCTTCGGGGACTTGAAAGGTCGAGAGGTGAGGGTGAAGGAAAGGACACATAGTCTGCTAAACCAGCAATTGTGGAAGTAAAAATATTATATTAGCAGTGTTGGTGTAAGCATTTGGAGGGCATAATGTAGATAATAGTAACCATAGTGTTGTATAGCTTCGCACTGTTCGATTGAATTGATGTACCCTATATGGTTTTAAATCTATTATATAACGAATGTAGACGAAACAAATAAACAAAGACACACACAAGAGACAGACAATATGCTTTGTATTGAGATGTGTTTTACGTTTAGTTTCAAATTGTTTGACTAAGTCGTATCTACTGACGTCAGTGAAGGAGGGGTGAGGAAGGGACGCTTCTTTTGGCGGAAGCATTTGGGATAAGTGAATCCAGATTATCATAACCCCTCACCTGCTTTTCCGTCCCCCTCCCCTCCTTGGAGACTGAAAGTCGAGCAACACCGACATCGGAGTGTTTATTTTAACGGTCAAAGTTAAACACGTATGGGACCTTATTTTCGCAATTAAGCAAGACTCGTCACCCAGAAGGCCTGCGTGAGCTGCGAATGGATAACCACGCAGTTCCATCGGATAACATATCATTACAAAGTTGCGGTATGATGTGTAATTTATAGGAATTATGATCTTCCAGATCAGTGGCGTAGCTAGCGGGGGCAGGGGGCCGGAGCCCCCAGTTGAAACTCTCTCCCCCACTTGCCCCCACCCAAATGAAATTACAGACCGAGAAAAAATATTTTAATACACGCCAAATATGTATGTCTACAGGCTACATGATGATGTCTATTTCGATTTTGTCAGTCCTAGAAATATACTGTACGACTAGAATCCGATTATGAGCAAGTTCACACAGGACTCTTATCTGCCGAGTATTTCCAACTTCAGTACATTTAGCCCAAGAATGACAATACCAAACTGAGGGTCTGAGCTCTGTTTCCCTCGAGTCGAATTTATAAACTTCCATTTATATCCACCCTGACATACTGACGCATTGACTTTGCATTACAGTTTTCGTCGGCTTGAAACTTGGACATTTACACTTTGACCTTGATTTCCGAATCCAGCAGCGTAGTATTTTTGCATCAATCTTCATAACCTTTCTAAGGATCGATTTGTATTTCCACGTATGATGTGACTTAAATCGGATTAAGTGGCTAAATTAGTTACCAAATGAATCTTCAACCATGAAAATCGGTTCAGATTTTGTAAAGTTATGCACGCAAATAAAATTCGACAATGTCAGACCAGCGTCCGTCGGGCTGTGAATATCTGATCTTTGCGGTTTTCTATCATTAAAAAATCGGCTAAGTAGTGACGCTATCGGCCAAGTCATGACGCCTAGTTTCAAGGGGCGGATTTTTCTAATGGTGTGTGAAAGTCATTGACTGTTTTCGGTCTACTTTTGGGCTAAAAATTCAAGAAGCTCCAAGAAGCGGGGAAAATTTTGAAGAGGGGGCTGAACATATTCTTGCTTCGAACACTCTGGAAGTGCTGTTTCCGGCCATCTGGGAGTTTGTAAAGCCGAAAATTTGTTGTACGCTCCGCGCCAACTAATGGTGGCGCTCCGCAAAGAAACATATATTTACATTTTTCATAGATTTTTTTTTTTTGGGCATTAAATGAGAAATTGCAGACATGAGATCCATATTTCAAGGCTGGGTGCATGCAGCTTAAAACACTCGGGAAGTGCCGTTTCCGGCCATCTGAGGGGTTTGTAAAGCAAAAATTTTCTTGTACGCTCCGCGGCAACCAATAGTGGCGCTCCGCTTAGATAGTCCTATAGTATCAGCTAAGTCTGCCCAACAGTCATACCCTTCGCCCCCCTCTGCCCCCACCCCCGATTGAAAAGTCTGGCTACGCCACTGTTCCAGATTAAAGCGCATGTATGCACATGACTTTGCATTTTTAGAGATTGTATGTGACAGCATTTATACTATTTTTACAACCAGTCCTTAAAAGTCTGATAATGACTCGTAGCAAGGTTTCTTGACTCTGATTGCTGTCCCGGCGATCTTTCAGGGCATCGGATTTAGCTTTTTATTTTCATTGGAAATTAAAAAAAAGTGCTTGAACTCGTCCATGTCCTGAATTGCCTGCCTCGCAGTGTTTTAAGTCAATGAAATTATCGCGCGAAATGCGATATATACGAGTTTGAGCCATAAACGCGTGACGATCAATTAGCGAATGTGTGCTAAATTGTGTTAACTAGTAATTATAGTTTACATCAGCGGCTGTCACAAGTACCACTCATGTGCACAGTCAATACCAAAGTTGGTCGATGAGAGGTTGTTCTGACCGCTTAAAATTTAATGAAAATTTATTTTTCTGCAGAAATCTAGCATGAAATAATGAAAAAATGGCCGTGTGTCTCAAGAGTGTCTGTGTCGATTCGGTACGATTTGAATAAACTTCGAGTGAATGGGGTACCGGTGTTAGTTGAACACATTCTCTTGTAAATTTGCTCAGTGGTCTGCAGGGAATTTTCATCGTGCCCTAAATTTCATTTCATCATGTTTTTGTCGTGTTTTATTACTGGCAATATCAAGAGATTGTAACGTTGGTGTTCTTGCCGACATTGTACAGTCATCGACCCTCGCACCCTGGTCGGCCGTGCTGTGTTAACGTGACGCCAGAGCCTGCCTCTTCATCCACGAGGAACGAATCACAGAGGATGGAGCAGAGCAGACTAAAAAGAAGACAGGAGGAAGGAAAAAATAAGAAAAAGAAAAAACAACAGTGTCGAAAGTGATTATCGAAAATGTAAGGACCGCTTGCAGCGGTGAAGAATTTTCTTGAAGGAAATCGGTCACAGCAGAATTAGAAGCGTTTTTTAATTGTTTGCGATCCTAAGGGAAAAGGAGTGAATCTCATCATTTTGTAAACGGGTGAAGTCGGCAGGTGCAATGTACTAAACCACCGCTCACGTTAGTCTTCTCATTTCCTGCCAAGTTGTGATATTTTTTTATTTTTTCGGGTCAGAATAAATAGGGTAGCCTAAAGCATGTACGAATGTAATGTTAATGTTTTCTTTACGTCTGACTACGTCGTATCCGATTTCAATTTACAAGTTTTCACTGATGAAGGCGCCATCTCACCCCAGGCATGGGGGGAAAGTGAATGATTTTTAAACGCTCGAAATGGTCAGTTTTTTTTTCATGAAAGAATTGCTGGGGCTATGTTTCACAATAATGATTTTGTCACAATTAAAACAATTGAGTCTCAAAAAGCGATGTCACGTGGGTTATCCAATTAGTCACTTATTAACGGAATTGTTAAGTTTACCGCGTGATTTCTGCCGTGTTGCCTCGTCAAAGACTTAAATATGCAATACAATCTTATAGCTATAGCTCTTCAAAGTAGCAATGTTACTTGAAAATGGTCATAGTATTTGGGTTAGACACCGAGGACGGTTAGCATAAGTACAATTGGGGCACGGGTGAGCATATTGTAAGTACTTTTACAGAAAAAATAGCATTCATCACATTCTACGCGAAATAGCAAATCCTCTGACCGAATGGGGTGGGGTGCTACCCGCCCCAGCTTCCGCCTCATAATCTGTGATCATGGTCAGTGTAGCTATCTTGACAAACATGATATTGAAGATTTCGAAATCAAACAATCAATTAATGAATCAATAAACTATGTTTTACACAAGGAACAACAGATGCAAACAAATGAAGCAATAGGTTAATAATTTACCATGGAGACTGAGGAAATTTGAATAAAGGATTCGGATTTGAATATTTCTGGCATTCCATGGAGAGTAACAGCCGTTGGGGAAGAAAAATACGCAAAATTATTTTTAAGATCAGTATAAACGAGACACCATCCTTCATCTCACATAATGTAGAAACCCCTGTAAGAACACACTCACCAGTGGAGGAGTGTCCATATAGTCAGGGGGTTCGTTCGCCCCCCCCCCGAACAGCTGAAGAACTCAAAACGGTTGTCGGCGCCATTGTCAGGTTTTTACCGCAGTCTATTGAGGCATATTGCACCTACCTACTTCAAAGAGCCCCCACAGACCATTCTCTTCCCTCTGACCGAATTCCCTAGCTTCGCCACTAACGCTCACATAAAAATGCCCTAATTACTCTCCAGGTTGACAATTCAAATAACTTGGGCGATTATTCAGAACAAACAATAAAAAGTAAACACAACGTTATATGTGAACCCAAATAGTTTGACTGAATGGTAAATCCTGACCGTTTTGCTAAGTTAAATCGATCAAAGGGCAAATTGAATACAAGGAATCAAACAAATCTGAAACAATACGTAACGTGGACAAAAGAAGTATTATCTGTCTTATAATACGGTATGCACACTGTGTACAAAACAAGAAAAAACAGAGATGGGGAAATACGAACTCTTGAATCTTACCTATTCAAGAAGAAGAGACTCAATTTCCGCAGAGAACTGCGGCAAATATTTGCCGAATCAGATGCCATTGCAGAAAGATGAACTTAAGGTTAAGTTTGGTGTCCCATTTTCCTCATCAATGGGACGCGGCTCCTTCAGGGAGCAGGGAGCAGAACCAGGGAGGGAGGTAAAGTTTGGTTTCGCCCCTTGTCTTCGTTTGTTGGGGCTTTAACAAAAGGGTATACGATAATGGAGTTAAAACTGAACGGAGAATACCTTCTGTTAGGTAACCAATCAAGGGTCTAAGAGCCTCTTCCTCTCAGTTGGAGATTTGGTACGAATGGAATCCGTGTAGCTGTCAAGCACGGTTTGACGAGGGAAAACACTAGAAATTTACCAAGGCAGGAGAGAGCTGATAAGATAGGTAAATTCCTTACAATGTGTTGCATAGTTTTAATTCCGTTCTAGTAGAAGAAATAAAAGAACCGATTGTCCTAACATTAAACAATAGCAGTTTTGACTATCCAGGCGCGGATCCAGTGGTGGGAGGGGGGGGGGGGCTTTTCCAGCTCCAGTCCCTCTACTTCGGTACCACTTACTTTTTAAGCGATCCTTAAGCTGCACTCAATTATTTACGTATAGTATACTTGTTTTGATTGCCAAATGCCAGAAAATACCATTCAGAATGTTTAATATCAAAAAGTCACCCCAGCTTCCTTCATTTGACGCTCATAGGTTCGAACTTTGCCCTTACGGAGTTAGTCCCCCTCCCCCGTTGTAAAATCTTGGATCCGCCCCTACGTATCAGCTCTCTTTGATTTCCGCCACACCTTGACTAACCACGGAGTCTCTAGCAACTCCCTGGACTACCGTAGCGATGAGCTTTACGACAAAAGTCGTCTACTGGGCGGGCTAGTAGCCTTCTTTTTGGCCTTGAACCATATATCTTGTCGGGGTCGTCTTGATATAGAAGAAATGGGAGTAAAAGCCAGAGACAGACCCGAAGAACCCCGCATTCTCCGCTGAGACTAGGTATTTCTGGTTCCTCAACAGAATGGCCTACAATTATGGAACTCTCTTGAGCTTGACAAACCTTTGGTAGAGCTGATAGATGTGTCGCCAGGAAATTTGATGACATGCCAGCAAACTGGTCGTTTAGAATCATTTCAGTACATGCATGAAGTACGAAAGGGATTTTCCAGAGGCAAAATTCAGTAAGTTCAAAAACTGCAGAAAATTTTTTTCTCTTGTAGGAGGTGAAAACCGCATCTCAATAGCATGCAGCGTTTGGAAAATACAAATTTTCAAAGAAATGCAATTTTTTCTCAAGATGAAGTGCTTTATGGGAAATCTGTGACGTCATCGCGGCAAATTCATTTGACATAGAATTGAATTTTTTATGATATTAATGCCGCTGTAGGGAATATTTAGCCACTTTGTTTGTTATGTTCTACATATGGTGTAGATTTGTGCTAGATCTACATGGAAACATATTCAAACATCCCAACAGTATCAAATTTCAAGGACAAACAGGACATTCAATTATAAAGAAAAAATATCTGAGGCAATGTGCCCTCATTACATAACTATCTGTGACCTTGATGAGAACTGAAGGTATTTTTTGACAAAAATTAGCACTCTTTAACATGAGATATCTCGAGTTAGGAAAAGAGTATTGCTACGGGATTTGAAGGACACGAATTGAAATTTTTTCTCTTTCACTTGAGACCCTTGTAAAATGCCTCTGGAAAATGCCTTTAACAGACTGTTTAGGCATACACGTTTCGACTTCCATCAGTCCATAGCAGGGTTGTCATATGAGCGTTTCAAATGCCAAAACCACTAAATTTGGCGTGTTTTGGATAGTGTTGGCGAACGGAATTTGTAAAGAACGTCAAACAGCATTTTGGCGTTTTATTTCATTTTACATTTGCCTGTCAATTTTCCTTAAAAATCCATGTTTTCCCCCAATTGTAGAAAAAACGCCTATTTTATGCCTCAAATTTCATAAAGCATAATTGAATGAAAAAACTCGGTCAGTGCTCATAGAATGCACGCTTATTTTATAACATATCCATGATTTGTACGCAAGTTTTCAACGACTGTGCATTTGGCGTTTTTTGGTCATACTGAACGCATAATTATATTATTATAGTATATATATATATATATATATACATAATATCTGCACTATTCAACTGTGTAAACACAGGAGAGTGGGGAGTGTGTAAAAGCTGGTCTGTATCTTGGTGAATTTTGTTATATTTTAGTTACAGACCAAGTTGCACGCTTACAGTTTCAAGCAATGAGACATTCAGAATTGTTTTACATGCATATTGGGCTTGTTTACTCGAGGTATTTACTTTGTGACTGTGAAAAGTGCCAGATGTACGAATTATTACTCAATGTAATGGCTCTTCCGCCGGTAACTTTATGTAATGAAAAGGTCGTTTATGTTGGTACCAGTATCTTGGGGAATGCTGGTTAACATCTGCATGTTACAAGGAGCCCATGAAAAGCACGCACAATTGTAACGGACGGCAAAGCTGTACACGCTAACTCGAAATATGCCGGTAATTGCAAATGGAGGAGGGGTGCTCTTAAAAGACTCAGGGCCTTTTTCAACATACATACTGGGGGGCCAAGGCCCCCAGTAACATACACAACCCCCACTCAGCTCATTTGCTCCCCCAGTATGGTCCCTTTTTCGGGAAATTTTGATTTCAAACGTGTAAACATTATCCAATTTTATGCTGACAGTATAGGGGAAAGTACTAAACTACTTCACTCAGTGAAGAAAATAGGCATATGTGGCACCAGATTGCATGCGAGGACACCTAATTTTTCAAAAATTTCCAAAGTTGATGCCGATTTTTTTTTAGCTCCTAAAATTACGTCAATTTTTTTAATACAAGTTTAACTCCAAAAGGTAGCATATATGGCACCAGATTGCATGTAAGGATACCCAATTTTTCAAAAGTTTCCAAAGGGGAGGGGGACCTCTCCCTTTAGACCCCTCCCCCAGGCCAGCGATCGGCACAATGCACTCCATGGCCCATGAGCATGCCACTAATAGACAGGTATTTTTCTGAAAAATTTCTTCGTAAAGTACGCACCCATCAATGATGGCCCTCCGCTTAGATGGTCCCTTGTATCAAAGGCCCTCCCTCCCACTAAAAAATTCTTAAAAAAGGCCCTGAAACGACTACCGTACTTCAGTCATTCCACATTTAAATCGACTATGTATACAGTACTACACGGGTATGATGAATCATGTATGGTCCTTTCTAATCATGTGACAATGTTTTGTTCATTAATTTTAACATTTGCAAGTTTACTCATACAGTTTTATATGAAGTGCTCAGTAGTTTTTATTCATGTTTCATTTTACTTTATTTCTTAAATTTATTTTTGTTAAACATTGTTGATGACGCTTTTGAAGAAAGTATAAGAAATTTTAGGTACGGGTATGGCTTTACCTAAGTCTCCGCATTCCGGTCTTTGAAATGGCAATTATCTACCTCATTAACTAGTTAGTTAGTTAGATGAGGTTTAACGGCCCAGTTTCCAACCAATTGGTTCAAGTCGAGCCGGCCACGGGCTTTTTTCCAGTTGTGGCTCACTGGCTTGTTTTCCCTTACTCCA
>WURT03073884.1:0-13316 GCA_009936505.3 Holothuria glaberrima | reverse complement strand
TTTTATCAATATTATCTTCATCAAACAGATTTTCAAAATCATGTCTTTTTCCATCATCCCAAACAATTTTAGTCATAGTAGTATTACGTTCAACTTCGATGCCACATACATCATGCGCAACATTTGTATACGATGCTGGGTCTTTTGAATAGCCTTTGATTTCAACATGTATAGGATTATGATTATCTGACATACGCTTATCAAAAGTGTCGATTTCAAAATTTACAATGTTGGGAAAAATTTCAGGAGATACTATGACGTAGTCTATTGTACTCTTGTCTGCAAAGGTAAAATTACCTACGCCTTGATCACTTCCACACCTTCCACCTCGAAGCAGTTACTACGGTATATTATTGCGTAATCTCGCCCACAGTGCATCGCATGGGTTTAATTTACCCGGATCGTTTCTTCGCGAGGAACCACAAGGGGAGATGGGGTTGGGGACAAATGGTATGACCTAGGGCAGGGGTGCGGAACCTTCTTTTCTCTGGCAGGCCGTGTTGATAGTCATGATCCAATCTCTGGCCGCAGATAGTGAGGGCGGTACAAGTTTTTCCCTAAACAGGTACCAAACTCTGGTACCCTAAGGATACCACAGTTTGTAGGCCTACAATTATTTAGGCAATTGAATGTGCATACACTATCTTTAAATGACACTGAATCGGGCACAAAGTCTACGCAGACGAGAAGTATCACAATATGACAATTTGACTAAGTAGAAATAATGAATGCGCACATATACGAAAAGTGCGCCCTAAGTGCATTGAAAAAAACGCGTACTGATCTTGAAACCAACCTTATTCCACTTTTTAACGTTTAATTCACTCTTCGAAGGGACAGTTATACTCCTCCCCACACCCAATTTACCGGAATAATACAGTTGCCCACCAAGTTTAGTAGGCCTACTCAATGTGGTAGGCCTATCCATCTGTTGGTGCACTTCTGTCTATTGCTACGTAGCCTTCCACGCAAAAGTTCCGATGCCACCAAATCTAGGCCTACAAGGATTCTCACTGCACCTGGTTTGTGTCTAACGATACGGTGAGGATGTTACATTGTGGATACAAGGGTATTAACAATATACTGGTAGTGTTTCGCAGCAGTTTTACATGAAATATGCGGAAAGTGGTATAAGCAGGAAAAACGACAGGCACCGTGAGCTAAAAGAGTATTATCACTTACATTTCAAGTGATTCTGAATTTGCATTTATGAATTGCCTCGTGTGCCTGATAAAATGGTCTCGCGGGCCGCGTACTGCCCGCGGGCTGGGGGTTCCCTACCCTGACCTAGGGGATATAAAATTGGTAATGGACATGAATGGATGGGTGGTGGACAAATGTAACAGAGATATACAGAAGGTGGATATGGGGGACATTGCAGGTTTGTGGTAGCCTGGGGGAGGAACCACAGAAGAAGGGGGTTGGGGACAAATGGTATGATCTAGGGCATATATAACTGAGTAATAGACATGTATGGATGGGGTGATGGATAAATGTAACAGGGATATAGATGGTAAATATGGGAACATTACAGGCAGAATTAAAGAAAGAGGATACACAATTCATTATGATTCTTGTATCATCAGAACTCATTTGACATGTAGGCTATTACCATTTTTCATAGACTGATTTTTCTCTCAGGTTAATGAGCAATTGCAGACATGAGATCTATGTTTCAAGGCTAGGTACATACAGCTTAGAACGCTCAGGAAGTGGCCGCGTTTCCGGTCATCTGGAGGGTTTGTAAAGCCAAAAATTTTCTTGTATGCTACGCACCAACCGATGGTGACGCTCAGCTTAGATACGTTTATTTTTAGCACTCAATCCCCCAAGTTTTTTTTTTTGTTTTTTGTTTTTTTTTTTTTTTTTTGTTTTTTCGTTCCACCCCGCCTGTCTTGATCTGTAAGCAGAAAAGTGAAAAACTGAAACCCACCATTCTTTTTAGAGGAAGAGGAAAAGAAAAATAAAGATCTTGTTTTTCTCATTTGATTAATAAAATATTTCTTCAAACGCCTGAATTTCACCACTATTACCACCGAAATTGCGTCGAAATGTCCATCTGCAAGGAAGTTTTGGAAATGGCGGGAGCGCTACTTAAATCAGGAAAGTTTTCACAAACGCATGAAGGCGATTTTTGGACATGAAAAATGAAAAATAATGCCCAGGCTAGGATAAACGTTCATTATTAACAACATTAGGGCTTGATACCTCTCGACGCATGCGTGGTGAAGAATTGTCAATGTTGATGTGTCACCATACTCCGAAAGAAGAAGAAGAAGGTTAGGGTTGGGGTAAAAAAATGTTATTTCCCCTTATTCACAGTGGCAGCGTCGCCAGGGGATGTTTGTGGGCACATCCCCAAGAGTTCCCCTCCCTTGTGCTTCCCCCCCTTGTGCTTTCCCCCAGATGAGACTGAAAGTAAAAAATGTATAGATGTTTCTAATTTTTTTTTTTATGAATAAATCGTTACTTTGTGATCTCAGTAGTGAATGTCTGGAATACAGTGCTCTAATTTGTCATATGTTGTACTCCCGGGCAATATGTACAGTTATTTTAATTGGGAAATCCATCTTTCTTAATAGGCCACACACCCAGTGGCTCATTGAAAAATTCGGAATTTGCAAAGAACTCGTTCAGAATATATTACTTCTAATCATCCTATGGTTTCAGTACCCTTCACAAGTATTCATAATTAGGTAATTCAAATAAGAATTATTTCTGTAAGTTATGCTCGTGAAAAAATGTTTTTTTTTTCTCTATAATTTTATCTTTGGAATGGTACAATATTCAACCTTAACTTTTCGTTTGTAACAAAAGGCGGCTATTTGTTCTCAATTTTGCGGGCCGGGACGTGTCCCCATTTTCAAATAACATACTGTGTGAAAATCGAAGTCAATGGGCGATTTCTCAAATATTGGGGGACATGTCCCCCTGTTCTTTGGGATTGCCGTCCGTGTTTGTAACCAAACGCCGGGCACTGGCTATTTGGAGGCACCGTCCACTGTCTATTTAGCAAAATTATGTTTCATGAGTTGGAGCACTTTATAGTTACGTAAAGCGAGATGAAAGTATTATTAATTCCCGAGAGAAATCAGTTTAATCAAAGTTTCAATAATTTTTTAAAAAATTGTTTCTGTAAAAGCAATGAACGTATATAAACAAGGGCGGCGATTTGTTCTGAGTTTTGGAAGGGAGAACATTACAGCATTTTCAAATAATTTATTGTGTGAAAAATCAAATTCAATGGACGATTTCTGCCCATGCATATAAGCATGGTGAGGTGGCAAGTACTCCGTAGGGGTATTTAAAAACAAATTTTACAACGCAATTTACATATCATATGAGCCTGATTCACTGGAGGAATTATAAAATTGTATTTTTTATTCCGTTCCTTCTGATAATGTAAATTCAACTCATGCCTATATCAGCTCAACTATTCTGTTGCATCATTTTATGATTAGCCATCCCTTTCAAATCAGTAAAAGTCTACTGTTATAGAACTATAACTTCTTCATCTGATATAAGTGATCACTATTTAAGTTAACTATTGGAGTATAGTTTTACCTGATATAGCCTGCAACTCACTAACACAAATTTGTATTACGATACTTACAGGCTACGTCTGAGAAATTGCTCTAGAATGATGTTTTAAAATACATCGTGGAAAGTAAAACCCATGAGCTTCCTTAAGCTTGTCTCCTTGACCCATCTTGGCTTCGCCTCTGAACCTAACCAGGGGGCCTTCATGTGTCTAGACCCCACATACACACTCCTCCACGCGTACAGTAGTACTCGCGCTTCGCGCTGTGTGGCGCCCTTAGGATCAGTTCCTCAGTTGATATTTGCTTGTGACCCTGTGAAATCGTTGTGAGCCCCCCATTTGCCCCAGTTTGCAAAGTCTGACTACGCCACTGCGAACTGGCGAAACATTTTCAATTCGGCAGTAGGGGGAAAGCCGTGTTGTATGGACCACTTTGAAAAGACTAAGAAAAAAAGACAACAAAGGAGAAGGTCACGTGATCCTGTGTCCATGTATAAAAGTCCGTCGAGCACTTTCACAAAATTTTCAGTAATACCAGAATAAGGCTCACGTTCGGGGGGTGCATGAATCAGGGTGGTCTCAAGTGGCACAAGTCACCCTTTTTCTCATTAAAGGCAACAGGCAGTCGCCCCAAAAATTACTTTGAAAAAATCAGCAAACTCTTGCAAATCTCTTATTGCATTACAATCACGTCTGAAGACGTTTTGGACATAACTGCTACAAACAGGAGGTAAAGCAAGAAGAAATTTTCCATGAATTTTACAATTCACTAACAAAAATATTGTCCCATGATCAAAATAGGCCATTCATGAACTAGAGTGACGGGGCATATACTAACTCTGATTGGGGTGACGGCATTTTCCCTTTAATTGTGGAAGAAAATGCATGAAACTTGTGTCAAAAATTTACTTATAACATATAGGGCACGCAAAACCTTATAATAAGCAAGGTCTTCCTCTTTATATTTTCCCGGCGAGGCGGGCCGGATTCGCCGCCGTAGATACACCTAACGTGTAGGGTTACCATATTTATTTTCTGAAATGGAGGACATGTATCGCCGTCCTGGGGGGGGGGGGATTTTTCGATTTTCTAGATGCAAAATGGTGCAATATTTGTTGCTTTTACCAGAGTTTCTTTAATTTGAAGGAAGAATTTTGGTTTTGAAAGTCAAATCCTAAAAAGGTCCTAAAAGAGAGTCAGGTACTTAATGTAACATGGATTAACTCATCAGTGGTCAGAGCTCCGGACTTCGGGTCGTTAGGTTATGAGTTCGATTTCGAACCTGGTTAAATCTGAAGCTTCTGTCTGCTGTTATGCTGCATGTTGGACAAAGCACTCTACCCTCGATTGCCCCTCTCCACGCAGGTGCTAATCGGGAACCCGTTTGGGACCTAAGCACAACTGTGCGCCTTCCAAGGCTGCCAAATACGTGCCTTCACTGTCTCGAAACACGTGGCTGTCAGACAGTGCTGACGGTCCGGTAACGAAGATAGCAGACGCCGTACATATTGAACAACAGTAGGTAGCCCGCGCGATGCATTTTGCAGTCGCTACAAGTGACTAAGCACAGCCTGCAAATGTGGGACGTTGGTTCGGGGAATCTATAGTCCAAGTTGTATTTATAAAAAAATACGAGGTAGTATAGTGTTATTTTTATTCACTATTCACGGCATCGGCATATTACTTGGTCATGCTATAATACGACCAGTAAAGCTTTCAAAATATTTAGACCGCAAAGCAAAATTTAGGCCAAAACCCGTCAGATCACGTGAGAAATACATGAAATCCGGACGTTATGGGCAATTTTACAAATCCGCCCGGACGCCAGAGTAAACCAGTAAAAAGAGGACATGTCCGGGTAAAATCGGACGTCTGGTAACCGTACTAATGTGGCCCTCCGGCAGGTATCTCCTCAGTGACATATCTGATAGTTGTCTCAGCATTAATTCCTCAGTATCTCTGTTTGAGGTTGGGGGAGGGGGGGGGGGCAAATGCATACGATGTACGCGTGAACTTGAAACTGTTCACGCGTAGCGTGCATCGCGAGCGTGCAGTGCGAAGCCCAAAATGGGTGGGGTCCGAGGGCCCGCCTTATGGGCCCCCAGTGGGGTCCAGGGGGAAAAGCCCCGGAAGCTCCTGGGTTTCAGTATTTCTGAAGCCTCAGGAAAATATTTTGAACGGAAATTTTCCAGTGAAATGCTCCTAGGGTTTAGTACATTTAGCAGGGGTAGCAGGACTGATAGTGTTCTTTAGAGTTTGAATCGTGCATTTGCAAAGCGCGCGAAGCGCCTGAAAATTTTTGGGTAGGCTTACACAAAAACATACGATATCATTAAAAACAAAAAGAATAAAAACTTGAAGGGTTGTAGACCTATCGGGGATATGGCACATTGTGTCGAAACCACCTGGACTATCCGATGAAAGAGCCACACTTTCCTCCGTGAGTCGCTCACCAACTGACCCTAGCGCATGACACACACTGGAGAACGGCAACTAGGTTTCAGTACATGGGATGAAATTTAGGACCTTTACACAACCTGTGTACTCTGCCTACATGTTACTTGGTAAGGTTGAAGGGACTTGATGTTGTCTAGCTATGTGGAATAGAACTATTGAAGAAACGAGAGTGACTCTACAGCGCGAGTAGCGCGCCGAAAATTTTGAGTTCTTATTAGAGAAATTGTCCTCTTGGGAGAAAAAACAGGTAAATTGTCGGGGAAACTAGTCGTCGTTGGAGACTGCATGCTTTATCGTATCGACTAAGACTCCTAGACGAAACTTAAAATTTTTTTGTTGGGGGGACAAATGACGGTTCCGTCCCCTTACTTTTTCACTTGGGGGCACTTCCCCCTTGGCCCCCGGGATTTCAAGTTGCGCCCTGCTCAGGGGACTTCGCCGCATAGCAGCTGGACCACCACCGGAGTATAGTACCTCAACTCCAACACTGTCCCTGGGCCCCAACGTCTACAGGGGGGATTCGTGTAACGAAAAGGCCCCAATTAAGTACCGCTCAGTCCAGTCATATTTGTGTCCCCCTACGGTGGAATACTGTACCCCCGTTCAACTTCTAGAGTTGTCATTTTTCTTCAAGTCAGGTTAAGTGACGTGCAAGTCATTCATCATCGCCAAGTCAAGTCACAAGTCACTTTTTCGGTCACAAGTCACTTTATTTTCTTGCAAGTTAAGTCACAAGTCAATTAAATTTCTTCAAGTCAATTAGGCTTAGTCAAGTCGCAAGTCATTTCTTCCCAAGGCAGTCGATCAAAATTCATGTTACGGTGCAATATCGCAAATTTATTATGATGCAGGAGTAAGACTGGATCCCCTACGAAATTATAAAAATTCCCCGACCGGGAGGCAGCCTTCTCGACTGGGGCATCTCCCATTCCTCCACTCCTGGTGGCACCCCTGGACCCTGCATAAGGCTGCGGGATCGTGAGTGCATCCTGAGCACGGTTTGGTAAAGTGGAGTAGGCCCGGCCTAATTCACGTCCGCCGGGCGGGTAAACTTGACTATGGCTTTGGGGCTCTTCGGTCGCCTGGCGAGTCCCGGGGTAACCCCATCGGACTGCGTTCTCGGAAACGCTGGAAACTCGGCCGTCGATAGTGTTCCACACGTTTTCACCGCGCCCCCTGACACGGTAATTCACTGATGTCGCTTGTTACGCATGCGAGGAAACCAGAGAAGCCGGTTTGACCTGCTGCGGTTTTGTAGCCCGTCCGATTCGGGGCTACGAAACATTTTCCCACCCGGGCAGAAGGACACTATCAAACGTGACAGAAACAGCACTGTTTTGGTATCTCCACGAAGGGCATTTCAATTATGTTTGGAAATTGTTCTCTACATTGGATTTACAATCAGGCCTACAATTAACATAGCACAACCAGGTCGCTGAGTCATATAAAGATAATGGCAACTCACTGGTACACAAAGAAAACTACATACAATACCTCGAGTATGCGAAGTACACGTACACGCAATGTTTATGTGTGCATGTACATAGCATTCATACGGCGGGATATAGTAACATCCTGCTCAGCTCTGCAGGATTTGCTAACACAGCCTGCAATATCGCACGCCCTCTCTAGGTCTACCCATATACAACCGCAGCTACACCTCTCCGCTTGTCGGGCGATCGGGCATGTTTTACTAGACCCGCTTTAGCAGTTAAAATATTAGTCTTACTGTATCGTGAAATCAGCTTTGAAGTGAAGATTCACTGGACGTGTGGCTAGCAAGAATTTCATCTACAGATTGCTGCTTATAAATAGGCTTACGTAAGTAATTCTTATGAATTTAACTGAAGCCTAAGCGTGGGTATGCCTACCATAACCTAACGTACATACCATATTGGAAATAGCTAGCCTAGGCAGTGGCATTTCAAGGTTTTGGAATGAGGTGAGGAAGTCCGCCGTTGGTAACCATTATAGCCCAAAATAGAAGTGAAATGTGGTGCTAGGCCAATTTTACGGAAATATAGATACCGGATATGTAATTTAAAATATTGAGGACACCCACATTGTTGTAGAAATGGCAAAATCATTGGCATAATTATGGCCTAGCCTGTGTCCTAGGCCAGTTGGCTGGGTAGTGTTTCCACAATTCAGATAAAAGTTAAATAGCCTACCCTAGTCGTAAACTTCGTTGGAGACCTAGCCAGTATGCCCCACAATTTTAATAATATGTCTGGCATGCATTTTTTTCTCAAGTCAAGGGAACATGTAAAGGATTTTAGGCGAAGTAGATGTGCATAATGTAACTTTTAAGTTTTACTTTTAAAGCCCCAGCCTGAAAAAAACTATAGGGCCTAACTGTTAGGCCTATCATACATTATGACATCAGAGTATCTTACTTTCAGTTGGCAATTATGATTAAATACTCTCATTTGATGGTTTGATTTTCCAGCCTTTTGCATGCACACTGTACCTGGTCATGCAATACACAAGTTAAATTTGGATAAACATGTTTAAAATTTTGCAGAACCTGGGCATATGTAAAAACTACCATATCTTTAAAGTGTGGCCGAGGCCTAGGCCTGAATTGGTAAAAATGAAAGGAAGGGAGCTATTAAAAAAGCATGTTATCTTTTCAATATAAAACTAATACATGAAGTCATCATGAATTTACCAGAAATTATCATTGGTTCACTTGAAAGCTTATTGATTTTCTCAAGGTTGAGTTATTGGAATTTTGACAAAAGTGGAAGTTCTACACTTGAGACTGTTTCCACTTCTTTCAACTTCTTTGGTTTACTTCAGAGAAAATAAATGATATCAGGAGAGTGCAAGAATTGGGGTTAGCATTTTTAGAATCAAAGGTTCAAAACCTTGTCTTTTTACTGTATATGTGTATACATATCCCTATTTTTATACCAATTTTTTTTTTTTTATTTATTTATTTTTTTATATGGGGAGCACACATACACTGAATTTCTGGCCTGAAGTATAACATACATAGCAGGTTGTACGACATATTCCTTTTCCTGTGGTATCCCTAGCTTGCCCAAGTGAACACTGAACAAATCCATTGGGTATTCAAAGAAGTATGTGGCCCTAAAACTGCTTGATTGTTGTTGAATATTCCCAACAATTCAATATCTGGTAGTACTGTATGTTAAAACTTTTAGTGCAATAGCCTATGCCTCCTGTCCCCTGTATTAGTAGAATCCAAAGCACAAATAAAAGTTTTTATTCAATACAGTATAGATCAGACTTCTCCAGAAATCAGTCTAGCATTTCAGTTTTACAACCACCCCAGAAGTTAATAAACTCAATAAGACACTAGCAGCAATTTAATGAAAGAGTATATGAATAATTCATATTGTATGGTACAATCATGCTCAATTTTAACAGTCTTCAGGTTGCCCGAGACAACCAAAATCTGTGAGAGACGACCAAATAGTACGGTGTTGGTTGTCCATTAGACAACCAAAGTTCATGCAAAAAGACAACAAATGGCTTCTAGGCTTACTGCAAAATTTGTTTTTTGGGAACTGAATTTTCTTTGGACAACCAAAACTCGCAGACAGGTTGTCCGATGGGCAACCATAAAATTTCCTTAGAATCAAGGCCTGAATGAAGTTTGCATCCAAAAGTGGATGCAGTCCTCCTTGATTGGAAGGACAGTGTTTAAGAATCCTTGAAGAGTACCTGAGCAAACAGAGTCCATTTCATAGGGCAACCTATTCTGACCGAGCCTCTTTTAGTTTGGTCCCAGTGGCAACCACAGAAAAAAACTGGATAGTGCTGCTGTGCTTCCACATTATCATGCCATCATGCAGACCTCTTGTCATGCCTGTCAACTCTCCTGGTTTTACCAGAAGAGTCTCGCTTTTTGGCCAATCTCACGCCCTAAAACGGTATTCTTCCAGTTTTTAGACCCAGTTGTTTGTATGCCCCCCCCAACACCCCCATATGTTCTTACAGGTAATTTTTGTTTCTAGATCAAGCACTTTGGTCAGGATTTACTGTCAAAATGCAGACTTACCAATACACACACACATTTCACATGTGTCACACACATTTTATGCTTCCACTATTTATCACACGCATAACAGCCTCAGCTGAACTTGCTTACTCAGAACGGCCAAACTCAAGACCTCGTTTACAACAACCATCACAGCAAAGAATTTTCACAGCTAAATTTGCAATACTTGTATTCAAATATGCTGTATACATCATTACTATAAAAAATGACAGACAAAACTTAAAATTTGTGGAGACAAATTTACCTTCAAAGATGTAAAAATATTGTACCATTTAGCTTCTTATTGCATTTACTATCTCAAAAATTTTTCAGGGTTCCCCCTCCCCTTAGGCCTCTCCAGGACAGTGTTCACACACCTAAAATTTCTCTCATGTTGGAAAGTCTGACTTAAGTGTCAACCTATTCCTCAGCCCTGCATCAGGGTACCTGGGCCCTCCTATTGGTTCAAGTGAACCATGCAATGATAATTTAAAACATCATGAGTTGCAGGATTAGGCTTTATAATCAGTAGCCTCTGGGAGTATGAAGGATCAATGGTTTTAAAGTCAATGAGGTATTAGTGCTGACCTATGTTCCTACAGGCCATGATGCACATGCACTGATTAACCCCAGAAAAAATGTTTGATGTGAAAATATGATTTTGACAGCTGAAAAATCTTCCTGGACCTTAAACACACTGCCAGTCCACCAGTATATGCCGTAGTGGGGTGGAGGAGGGGGTACCTTATGGGCCCTGTTTATGTTTGCTTGCCCATATATACCCAACTGAATTTTGGCATGTTTCACAGCAATGAGGTCCAAAAATTCCCACAAGGCACCAAAATTTAGAAAATGTGCTTTGTCAGAACTTTTTTGCATGATAATCTTTAACATGCCCAGCAAGCCTACAAAAGTCTGCATCCTTCAAGATCATGTGGACTTTTGTTTTTCTTTTTTCTTTTTAAGCACAAGTTTCTACTGTAACTTTCGGACAAACAAGGTGTTGCTATTGTAATTTGTGGATGGAAAAAATTTAGAATATCATCCCATGAATGTTTGAAATTTCTAAATAATTTTTCATAACAGTACTTAAATTTGCAAAATTATCCATTCACACTTTGCAAACAGACCACATAAAAAGTGTGAAAGCAAAAAGCAACCCATTTTTGATTCCTTGCCAAAGGCAGGCAAGGAATCTATGAGATGGTGATGTCGTTTGTGTGTGTGTGTGTATGTATGTGTGGATGTGTGTATGTGTTTGTGTATGTGATGCCTAGCTTGTAAACACGATATCTCAAGATAGCAATGACCGACACTTTTCATATTTGGTATATAGATTTTTCATGTTGAGAGGAAGAACACTATTGTTTTTGGTGGAGGTCAAAGGTCATCTGAGGTCACCAGAGGTCAAAAGCCAAAAACCTTGAAAATACCATATCTTGAGATAGCAATGACCGACACTTCATATTTGGTACATATAGATATGTCATGTTGAGAGGAGGAATCCTATCATTTTTGGTGGAGATCAAAGGTCATCTGATGTCACCAGAGGTTAAACTGCGTAAACCTTGTAAATAGCTTGTAAAAACGATATCTTAAGATAGGAATGACCGACACTTTTCATATATGGTATATAGATTTGTCATGTTGAGAGGAAGAACCCTATTGTTTTTGGTGGAGGTCAAAGGTCATCCAAGGTCACCGGATGGTAAATTGCAAAACCTTGTATATGGCTTGTAAACAGGATATCTCAAGGTGGGAATGACCGACAATTTTCATATTTGGTATATAGATTTGTAGAGAGGACAAACCCTATTGTTTTTGGTGGAGGTCAAAGGTCATCTGAGGTCACCGGAAGTTACACTGAGAAAACCTTGTAAACGGCTTGTAAACATGATATCTCAAGATAGCAATGACTGGCACTTTTCATATTTGGAACTGTATATATATGTATAGATTTGTCATGTTGAGAGGAAGATCCCTATTGTTTTGGTGGAGGTCAAAGGTCATTTGAGGTCACCAGAGGTCAAAAACGGAAAACCTTGTATATGCTATCTCGGGATAGCCATGACTGACACATTTCATATTTGGTATGTAGATTTGCCATGTTCAGAGAAAGAACCCCATTGTTTTTGGTGGAGGCCAAAGGTCATTTGAGGTCACCAGTTGGTCAAACTGCGAAAACCTTTTAAATGGCTTGTAAACACAATCTCTCAGTATAGCAATGACCAGCACACTTCATATATAGTTGTCATGTTGAGAGGAAGAACCCTACTGTTTTTGGTGGAGGTGAAAGGTCCTTTGAGGTCACCAGAGGTCATAAACCAAAAACCTTGTAAACGTGATATCGTTAGAAAGCAATGACCGACACTTTTCATATTTGGTATATAGATTTGTCATGTTGAGAGGAAGATACCTATTGTTTTTGGTGGAGGTAAAAGATAATTTGAGGTCACCAGAGGTTAAACTGCAAAAACCTTGTAAATGCCTTAACACGATATCTTGAGATAGCAATGACTTACACATTTCATATTTGGTATATAGATTTGTC
Organism: Holothuria glaberrima; assembly: GCA_009936505.3. Taxonomy (NCBI): domain Eukaryota; kingdom Metazoa; phylum Echinodermata; class Holothuroidea; order Aspidochirotida; family Holothuriidae; genus Holothuria; species Holothuria glaberrima. The sequence goes on along the minus strand of WURT03073884.1, from coordinate 758 downwards.
ATGTTGAGAGGAAGAACCCTAGTGATTTTGGTGAAGGTCAAAGGTCATTTGAGGTCACCAGAGGTAAAAAACCAAAAAACTTTGTAAACACGATATAGCAAGTTAGCAATGACTGACACTTTTCATATTTAAAGGGGCATTACCTGTTTAAGAAAAGGGAAATACATAACAAAGCCATGTCCGAAGTGTTGAAATAACGTTTAAGCAGTCCATCCGAATAACAAAGATAAATAAAGACCCCTCATATAAGTATTTCTCCCAAATATTGTTTGAATTGTGAAAAAATAACCACAAAAACTATAAAAATCGATAACGCTTGCACTACAATCTTTATTCCATTCAATTCCACTCCTGGTTGAACAAACCAATTGGAGTGTTCTGATATATGCAAGACAGCACAACGGAAGGTGTCGACGTATACGCCGGGCAACGATCACTGAACACATGATATCCACACTATAACTAGCCTTACTATGTACCTTTCCAAAATAACTAAATTTTCTCGTGATTCTGAAGGTAGGCCTAAAGAAAATAATAGCATTTTTAAATCCTATTAACCCAGGAGACTGGCCATTGATGTAATATGTGAGTACTACGTACCTCCGAGTAATAACACTGAACAATTCTTGAATCATTCTATTCCTTGATGGTCAACGGCATCAGCTTGGAGTGTGACATCTAAAGATGTTTTCCCTCCGTCCCAAGGTCAAACTTTCTGTTACCTTTTCCATGTGAAATGTACACACTGGCAGTTGCCT
>WURT03073873.1:0-13316 GCA_009936505.3 Holothuria glaberrima | reverse complement strand
TTTTTTTTTATGCTGTGCTCATGGCTCAGTTTCATTACATTTAGCAAGGAACCAGAGTGCCCATTGGGCTCTTGTTTAACTTGAAGGAAATGGCAAGTAAACGGATGCATGATTTTCCCTAATTTACACTTTGCAGGATTTCGGGGAGGTGGGGGAAATAGCACAGTTGCGCACTTTAACACAAACCCTGGCAAAGTTCCATAGTCACACAGTTAATATTACGGCATCAAAAAATGTTGCTGATTTATTTCAAGCTTGTGGCCCTTACCTAAATATCTCAGTGATCAAAAAACTGCAATAATCCTGTATGATCTGGAGAAGAATTGTAAGTTAAGATTTTACGTCTAACATTTGATGTGAGAAGAAAGTCATTTTCAACCATCATAAAGACAGCTGGTCACCTGGCAATTTTCTTAGGTTGTTGTAAGGACTGTGTAAAGTGAGCCCTCAGCAAATGACCACACAGTTCTTTACTGAAGATTAGGGGGAACGTGCCCCTTATGCGAATTTTGAAAATTTCCGAACATTTTTTTTATTTAACTGGCCTAGCCTAATGCACTTAGCCTGTCAACAGAATGATGCACTCTACTACCCTCAGGCATGGCTAGTCAAATGTGGATCATTGACCAATGACTGTGACATGACTGACTTTGCTGTCATTAACCCAATATTTTCATTTACTGTATTTTTATTATTGTATTTTACTTGTTAGGCCTACCCATTGTACAAAGATGCTAACTTTCAGCATGTACTTAGTGGTGTTACCAGACTTTTCGATGTGGTGGACACCAGGCGGGCCAAGCGGTTGCCCAAAGGGGCTCACCAAAATGAAGGACAGGCCGTCACTTTAGGCATCTTAGTGATGCACAGCGCTCCCCTGTAGGCGTTAGGCCCCAGGGGCCCACTTGTCAGTCACAAAATTGACTGAGGGGTAGGTTACCTCAATGTAGGCTACATTTTTTGTCAATAAATTCTTATACAATGGCTGGCCATGTCCAGTGGTAGTGAGTACATCATTCAATTGATAAGCTATAGATTTCTGTAGGGAATGAGGTGGAGTGTGATCTTGACTGAGTGGTGGATCAAGTGTTCTCCATTAGCCGTTTTGTCGGGGCATGCCACCTGGATAATATCTGAAGAGCATGCATCAGCTCCCTGTCTTAAAGTTGCCATTTGCACGAAAACCTTGGCCGGGCGGACTAAAAACTGTTGCTTTCACTTCTCTGGAGATGATTGCAAAGTGAATTAAACTTTTTTTTTCTCTTCAGAAGTTAAGTAATTGATTGAAAAAATAGTCATGAGGTCTCTCATATGAAGGCTTCTATGGTTTATATAGCTTGAATACTCTAGCAGGAGTATGGCACTTGTAATCAATCACTCAACAACTTCCAAGTTTGCAGCTTTACCCAGGGCTGGAAATAGCCTACAGCACCGTAAAGTCCTTCAAAATTTGCTAACCCTGATGTCAAAAATAGCTACGATGCCCTCCTAGTTTGCCATTGGTTCTGTGTCACAAACTTCCACTCACACTTTACTAAAACTATTATTGCAATGTGCTAACAATTTCACCAATTCATTATATATACTTCTGGAACACAATTTCCAAGTGTTTGTTATGTATTGACCAGTTTGCAAAAATTTTGTGAAAGTACCTATATAGACCAGTCACAGACACTGCAGTACATTTTAAATGGATGCATATCATTAATATTAGGAAGGCAATACACTAAGACTATTATTCCAGATAAAACTGGCCATACAGGCAATCACACAAATTTGTCTTGTTGATCATAAATGTGAAGTTGGGACTTTCCACACCGACATGACAGAGCTCACTCAAACATGAAGCAACTTCAAGTGTATAGTAATAGCATGGCTGTTCCTAGGTTTATACAACACACAATTCTGTCAACTTTAAATAACTTCTAGCTACAGAAAGAGCAATATGCCCACAGAGTCACGATCAAAAGCTTTATAACTTTATGTGATTATCAATTTTAAATGACTTGGCAAAATATTAATAGCATAATAATCACTGATATTCTTTCATTAGCATCTGATTAAGAATGTATTTTCTACTCGTGAGAGGAAGAGCTTGACTCTTAACCAGTATAAAGCTACTGTGCATCTTTGTGATTGCACATTGTAGTTAACAAATTACCCCTAGTCTTGATTGTGAGAAGGATAGAAAATAACCTTATTGGCCAGGAACAGGGTTGTAGCTACGGTGGGCGGTGCCGGGCGGGCCCGCCTGGGACTGGTTATTTGCACCCAGTTCTCAAGATTGATTAAAGCCTAACTGCCTGGCACTAAGTTACCAAAAATACCTGTGTTTCTGTTGTTCCAAACAAGCGATGTTCCGACTGGATACGGTCGTTATTCATATCCAAAAATTGTCCAACTTTGCAAGTTTTCCGTAGCAATCCTAGCATACATTATCCTAGTCCTTGACCAGGACTTCATCTATTTACAATAAATATGTCTACTCACGTGACACGGAGTAGGCCTAGGACCAGGTTCTACCGTGAACGCAGTTCATACACGTATACATGGTCCTGTGCATGGAAGGTCGTTGCTAGCATCCTAAAGGCTCATAGTCTATTATACTGTACTACATGCACACTAAGTTCATACTCGAATTTTTAGCCCTGCGTTCCATCATCGATCATCATCATATCTGCACAAGATCCTAGTAGGTGTATGTGAATGTACATGCATAGCATTATCTCACACTTGATGGCCTAGCTGGTAGCCTACAGTTCGAATTTTTACGAAAACTTGAAATCCACTTATACCATACATTTTATTGTTAAATTGTTTTAATAATTTTATCATGATTTAAATTAAAACAGACAAGTTCATGACGGGTAACATCAAAGCTCCTGGGTTTTGCATATTGAGAGCCTTACGTATTAAGAGGACACAAAACACAAGATTTTTTTTGTCATTTATTTTTTTTTTTAAAAATACAAGAACTAACTACCTCTAGAGGCTTACTTTTACACTCTGAAAATGCTAAAACCCAGGAGCTTCCAGGGGTGCTGCCCCTTAGACCCCCGCCAGGACATTGCCCCTGGACCCCACCAGGGGCCCTAAGACAGGCCCCTGGACCCCACCCGAAGAGGTGCTCACTCCAGGACACTTGGATTCAACCACTAAAACTGGGCTAGCTACAACCCTGGCCAGGTATGACAAAAAAATTTACCAGACAGGCAAAAGACCCTTAAATCATAACCTAGGAATATTTTTAGTTGGAATGATTTGCATTGCGGAGCATTTTTCTTTGGAGTGGTTTGGCACATTTGACACTGCTTGACGTGAAGCGTGTATGAATACTAAGAACTTAACCAACAGCAGCATAGATGTTTTTTATCTGCAGAAGTTAGTGGTCTCGTAGATTTACAGTTCCTAATGATTTTTCCCAAAGTTAAAGTGCTCAGAAATGTGTTATTCATCCTCACACATGTTAGCAAGTATGAAAAACTTTAAATTATCGACATGATGGGTTTTTTACTTTTAAGGGAGCAAGATGAAAAAACTTCCTAAATAAACAGGAATTCTTGGTGATATATTCAATTCAAATGAAGAACCATTTTGCATCTAGCCCACCTTACGTGAGCAAAAAAAAAAAAAAAAAATATAATCAATCAAACCTGTGTTTTGTTTGCATGTGATCACTTTGCCGTAACTTCCGCGTCAGCTTTACAAGAAATGGACCCTGGATGCCATAGCCTCTTAAACATCCAGGGCTCGACATTAACTTCTATACTCACTTGCCAAGTAGGGCAAGCAGCCGCTGAAATCCACTTGCCCTTACAATTTTTCACTTGCCATTACAAACTGGCAGAATATTGAGTTTTGTATTACCCCATAGCTCACAGTTACAAGTTCACATACTGTATGCCCCCATTGAAATTCAGCCATACGTTTTAAAAACGAATTTCTGTTTAAAACACACTGTGGAAGTAAGCATTCCCCTCATGTTTTCCTTTAATATCTTATCATTAAAATGATGCTTATTTGCCAAATCAGTGACCAATTAAAGCTTTCTGTGGCTCTTTATTCATAGCATATAGTTACGTGATTGAATTGATTCTGATCAACTTACACTAGGCCTACTAATTCGATTCAGGAATAAAATTTAGTGCCTTTGCTGTATTCTGCTCAAAGCAGCAGCCCAAATCAGCCTATTTCTACAAAATGGGGCTTTACAAATTGATTCAGTTTCTCAGTTTAGATCGTAATCGTAGCCCAAGTCAAAAGGTGAAACAGACATAACAAGCCCGCAATATTTCAATACATGTACCTAGATATTTCACACTATCCTGTCGTGCATTGCGTATACATAAACAGAGTGTATAGGCTTACACGTGTTTGTTTTGAGTTTCATACAGTAGTACGTAATGCATGCACACATATCCCTACATAAATATGTATCTGCTTGGTGCATGCTGAGCTAGACTTGTTCACGTTCAGAAAATATCAATCTACAATCTTTTGGCCAACTTGTTCACTTCCTATAGTTTTGTGTACCAAAAACGGCTATCCATCTTTAAACATGTGTAACAATTTCACTCATTTGAGGAGCATTTTGTGATGCGACACCAGCTATTTTGAACATTGCCTGTGACATAGGATGTCATCTGAGTTCCCTGGAGGTCTAATGCTGAAAACTTTGTCAGCTCACTACCTCAAGATACATGTAGGGCACATGAATACTTTTCATACTTAATAGCATGTAGCTGCATTATGTAAAGAGGGTTCACTACTGTATTTAGTGGAGGTCAATGGTCATCTGATGTCACCAATGGTCACATTCTGAAAACCTGCAAACAGGGCATCTCAAAATAGGAAGCGTACACCTTTTCATTTTACGTATAGTGTGTAATATGGACTAGGTAAATCTTAGTTTTTGTGGAGGTCACAGGAACTCTAAGATTTTTAAAGATCAGAATATGAAAACTTTGTACTGGAGGCTGTCTCATGCTAAGAAGCTAACAGAAACCAGTTTTAAACATGGTTCATTTGCCACAATGAGGAAAGAATTTTGTGGCTGCTCTTGTGCAAGGCAAAAAACTTTCAGATTACCAGAGCTCAAATGAAAACCATACATAACAGGCATGATATACTAGTGTGGATGCACTTCATTGTTAAAAATAAAAGTACAGGAATTGGATAACATCATCCAGTTGTCCAGTGAATGAATTTATTGACGCCTCAATGCATTTTTGCATTCTGGTTTCAGAATCTTTGTAGTAGTATCTTTGACCTGCAACTTTCAGCTTGTTTTAATGTATTTGCCAGGAAAAGTAGTTTCTATTTGACATATCAATTCACTTGTCATGCCTTGATGTGGTTAAATTGTTTTTATGACAGTTTTTTCTATAATTTGCTGCATGAATCCTATGAGTTCATGTACTGCACATAATCCAACTTTCCTAAACAAGGTTTTCCATGTTAATGCTAAATTGCAAATTCTTTGGATATTCACAGAAGCTTTTAAAAAATAATAATCAGCTTGCTTGTTCCTATGTTGATGAGGAAACTTTACCAAGTATGTGGTTTAGCAACAAAAACTCTAGGTTTTGGGTTTGTCACATTTATGCACATACTTTATTGAAAAATCATTTAAATTTGTAATGATTTTTGACTCACTTCACTCCAATGTATGGCATGTGCATTATAAGCCTACATGGTGCTACCATGTTACTTTGGTTTGACACCATTGGCTATGCTATGAGTTCATAAAACCAGAATATTTATTTGATAACAAAAGTTTGACTCTGTAGGATGGAGACCTGTACTTTTGTGCACTTCAGATGAGGCTAGCCCTTTATAAAATTAGATACAGTGTATACTCAGCGCTATCTTTAAGCCTATGTGTGTACTGTACAGTACAAAACGAGGAGATTAGGAAAATAGATCAAGGGCATTGCATGGTTTGCTATGTACTGTAGGCCTTCGGTAAAGGCTTGTGTACTCAGTGCATGCGTATGCATGAATGCATGCTGTATGGGTGTGTGCTGGTAGGCCCGTGCCTATAGCCAGTGCATTCTAGACTGTAGAGTGATGTCAGCCACCAAAATCTGGGGTCACCAGATTCCAAATTCTGAAACCCCTGACAACACCTTATCTCAGGACAGGAAGCAAGGATGCTTTTTGTGGTATGTGGCTACATCAAATTGATTACAAGAACTGTAAAGTATGTCTTTGGTGTGGAATTTCTTTATGAAACTACAGTAATACTTCAGGAAATTCTAACCAGAGCTTGTTCAAATGAGTGGATAGTCTGTTTTCTTTGCAAAAAGAAATGCATTGAAGCAACACATGTTTGCAATGGTTTTACCTGGCCTGATATAAGTGCAGTAGTGTTCATGAATTTCCTTCCATCTCAGCCAAATGAAAGCTTTATAATTTATTGCATAATAAATAATTAAATACCATACTCCAGTTCAAACTTTAAAAAAATTCTAGCAATTGTTATTGCTGGGCTAGTCTTCATTATACAAACCCTGAAATAAGCATTGTGATCTATGTTCGAAGGCCCCCCCCCTCCCATTACAAATAGTGTGATGAGATGCAAATTCATGCATATGGAGAATAGTCTTCTTTCAGTCAAAATGTGCCTTAAGATTGATACTGTTTTTGGCTAAGCCAAAAGTGCACACCTTTTATTCTATCCCTATAGGCTCGTCCTTACATGTAGCTCCTAAAATGCTGTGCTAAAAAGTATTACTCAGTACCCTTACAGGAAGACCCACAAAAATAAATGTAGACCATTTTTCTGAAAACATTTATATTCATCTGAAGACTGCGCATAGTTGTTATCACAAAAAAAGACGAAAAAATTTAAATTGAAATGCAGATTAAAGGGAACTATTGCATTGGTCAGAATTTTTATGTAATCTATCCTGTTTTACAAATGATCAGGTCCCTTTTGATGAAAGGGAGGTACCTGGGAAAAATTTCTACCCATTGAACACTAATTACAGTAATAAGTAATTAAACTTTCTGTAACAACTGACCAATGTGTTCACCCAAACAGTTATGCATGCAAAATCACACCCTCTTCACCCCTGATTTGAAATCCACCAATCAAATCATTTTTATCACATTACATCAGACAATTTCAACAAATTTATGCCTTCCACAGCATTTACAAAATGTTTGTAAAATATGAATTATTAATATGTACTGTACTGTCTGTGTGGAACTACAGTTAATAACTAAAGGCGGCAATATCACTTCTCTGGTATACTGTACACTAAGTTACAGTTACTGTAATTCAAATTGTAGCCCTTGGGCTTTAGCAGGTCGCTTTCAAAACTGCAGGATATAAAGGGATTGTTGGTGCTTCAGCAACTACGTACAACCAGTTTAGGCCCTCGAGGAAAATGAAAAGTTTATGAACCTGTGATGCCACTTGTCAAAAACTGAAAATTATGGGCAATTCTTTTGCAGATAATTACCACATTTTTAGCATCCTGTAACAACCAACCCACACTGTGTGAGACATAAACCAGGGAGATGGCACTGCATCTCCCTTGGTGGAATGTTATATCAGAGTACACAGTACAGCCATGGAAGTACTACCTCAGATACTTCCAAGGTACAGCACAGGCGGTATAGAAACAGTGGTGGTACAGCTTTGAGCAAGAAGCAAAGGGTAAGCAAGGTCAACATGTATTGCGTAATGAGTGTAAATGTGACTTGACGTAACCGCTCTTCCTAAATGAATATGCAGCAGTACAAACTTGTGGGCGAGGCTTATCATTCGATAGTGAGGTTGCTTTTACGGTCCATATTTCCTGAGATTAATTTTGATCTGCTGTAAGTAATTACTGTTTCATGTTTTTTTTGAAAGTTGAAAAGACCACAATGTGATATTTTTTCAAACGCATTATTACCATTTTAGGTGGAGGAAAGTGAAGAACATGACAATAAGGGCAGGGGTTTCTCACTTCAGTTTTCTTTTTGGAGTCAATGACCTTCAGGGGTAGGCTAAATTTTCAAGAGTAAAAACTTAATTTATATTTAGTCAAAACAGCATTTTTATGTATTGATAATTTCAAACATGAAACGCTTGTCAGTGTCAGTTCTTTGTAAAGAATAAGTTTACTAAAACCAATAGAATGCTTACTCATTGTCTTTCCTTTGTAAATAATTATAATTGAAGGCAAAATAAAAATAAGTAAAATTAAGGTTTAAGAACATACTGTAAGAGCCACCCAATTCATGGTATTCCTGCCATGTCATTCCTGTAGGTGACGCCAGTTCCTCAATAGTATTCCTTATGCTGGACAAAGTGTTTGTAGCTTTAGGGAACAAATATCTTACTGAGCTTGATATCCAACTTTTATCAGGGTGAGCCTTCTTTCACTGAGACAGGATACTTTATCAGGGAAACAGAGTAGGCCTATTTACTGTATGTAGGCTTGATCACTGTATGCCTATATGTAATGCACATTAGAATAGTGTGGTGAAAGTTGGAAGAAAACAGTACTAAAATCCCTATGAACACTTGGACAGGTTTCTGTAAGTGAGCTCATGAAAATATTACAGATACAGAAGCTTGTTGGAGGGCTAATAAATATGCTACATAAGTATTTTCAAAAATGTACATCAACTGGCTATAAACCAGCTAAGGTTTTGAGGTGAGCCCTATGTGCTTCTGTATGAGCACATATGTATAAGGGCATGAACCAACACCTTCCCCCCTCAGGTGGTTGGATGGAACATTGAATTGTTCTTAGAATATTTCTCTATTGTTCAAATTATATGTTCAAAGACTTCTAGTTTTAAAACTAAATAATATTAGTAATAAATTGGAGTAAATACCACAAGGTGAAAAGTTTCCTTGAAGCAGGTTGCCATGGTAATGCATTACATTTAAGCGGCAGGACAGAATGAGCTGTTGGTAAAAAATTACCTGATTAATTTTTCAACAACAAAATTTGCTAATAGCAACAACAAACATAACAGTTAAATTGCTCTCTCATACACATTGATATGGTTATGATGTAATGATTTTTTCTTTGAAATAGAAACAATTGATCTGATTGATTGGGGAATGAAAAGTGGCAAGACGGAATGCCTGTGCTAATGGCAGACCTCCCAGCGAACCCATATTGGCATTTGTGGCCCATATTTAAGAAAAATAACCCATAGCCCATATAACCCATAAAAACCCATATTTGGAAGATTGTTAATGAGTGGTCTTTGGTATCTCTGTAAATTACTCTCATCAACTACTCAAAGAAGCCACATTATAATAACTTTCATTGCTAGTAGAGAACCTTAGGAGATATCAGTGATGAGTACTGGGCCATGTTTCATGCAGAGGTATGATCAGTCTTAAGTTTGATCTGCTATGAAATCATCCTATTGAAATCAAACTTATGATCGATCTTAATCCTTTATGAAATAGGGCCTCGTACTGGTTTTAAGTTACATTTGGCAATTTCGTTTATTCTTTATGAAGTGAGAGTACATAGCTTTGAAAGTTAATTGCACTTTCAGAACATAGGGCTAGATTTACCAATAATCAAGGCAACCTGTAAATTAGGGGCCATCCAGTTTTAACCTTAGGGGAACTCCCAAACTTGTCATAAAACTGAGCTTCTCTTTCACAAGTTTTTTTTTTTAAGTATTTCTACTCAGTAAAATAGAACTCCTGCCCTGAGTTCTACCTATCAAATTATCAACTATAGATGGCACATGCCATAATTTTATGACCTCTAATCAGGCTTTGCTTACATTGCCAAAAGTGTGGTCTTTGTAAAGGATAAATTTCCCACTCCAGACAATTAAAATTCTGTCAACCGTGTTAACTTCTAGCCCATTCTCCAATTCACTGGCATACTAACATGGGGTTAACAGAGTGTTCTATTTAGCATACTTTATCATTCAAGAGGGCATGTCATGTCACAGTTCAAAATAAATAAACATTTACTTAATAATGAGAATTGCTAGAAGCATCCTCAGTTCAAAGCTTTGTTAAAGATGGCACCATTTTATATTTATCTCACTTCACATGAAAAACGAAATTTCTTAAAGGAGAGGACCTCTCCAAAATGACTGAGCTACCCCCTTAGCCTTCAAAACCATTTAAAAACTACAATGCATATACTAAAAATGGAGTAAAAATTCTTTAAAGTCTTTCAAAGACCACACTTTTGCATCTTAGTCACCCAACATTAGAAGGACTTCCTTAAAGGGGAGGGGACCTCCCTTGAAACCTTTCCTTCCTTGGGATAGCATTCCCTGCAGTGGATAATAATAATAATAAAATACATTTATATAGCGCTTTACATAAAAGAATTATCTCAAAGCGCTTTACAAAGTAAAATGCAACAAAGACGAATGTAAAACTTAAAGCAAACAAACGATAAAGAGAAAGTACTTAGCAAACAGACCAATTAAAACTAAACAAAATAAAAATAAAACAGAAAGAATGAAAAATCAAGGATAATAAAAGCACGAAATTAAGAATTTAACTACTATCATAATACTTGATGAAAAGATGCGATTTAAGATGAGATTTAAACTGATTAAAAGTGGGTAAAACACGAATATAACAAGGTAAAACATTCCAGAGCCTAGGAGCAGATATAAAAAATGCTCTATCCCCTTAAAACTTACAATTGCCAAGAGGTTGAAAAAGGGTCGGCGCGGACGAGCGAAGAGCACGACGGGTTGTCTGAAAGATGGGGGGGGGGGGATTTGAACGTTAAAGTAAAGTGTAAGGTAGGGCAAATGCGCATAGGACATGAATAGGCCTACAGCATTAAGTGACGTATTTGGGAGAGACATGTCAAATCGGGCAAAAGCTCTTTCTTTCCCGTGAATATCACATCAGGGTCAAGACATGAACCGTGTGATCACATAGATATTTACTGGCATCAAGTGCATTGCTACGATTTGCGCATGTTAGTTCAGGCTGGAATCACTGAACCGTGTAGTGCCAAACAAAGACTCTGGAGATGGAGCTGTACTCGAACTTGGGGTCATTAAGACTGCCATATTGGTCCCCTCGTGAAGCAGAGGGAAAGGCCATGTAAGCTTTGGCTATTTAGAATATTGTCAGCAATTAATCATTTTGCCAGAAAAAATGTGACAATAACAATATCTTGGAAACAGTCAATTCATCGTTTTCAGCAAATTGTATAATTGCTCACTTGGAGTTAGCTAGTCAGATGGGTTTTTACGGCCCAGTTTCTAACCAATTGGTTTAAGTCAAGCCGGCCACGGCTTTTTTTCCAGTTGTGGCTCACTGGCTTGTTTTCCCTATTCCATTGTTTATGCTGGGCACAAGCACAATGACAGTAGGTTCCATTTTTAAAGTCTTCGGTATGACCCGGCCAGGATTTGAACCCTAGAACTTCCGGCTGCAAGTCAGATGTTCTATCCACTTGGCCATTTAGTCGGTCGCAATAAATAATTCTACATTTTGCACAAAATTGTTGATCAATTGTCAGACAATTGTTGAAATTACGATATCCTATAAGTTACAATTTAATCATTTTTGCAGAAAATTGTGGAATTGTTCAGTTCAAAAGAAATAAGCAATTTAACAATTTGCAAAATATTGTTGGAAACACGAGATCTTAGAAACCGTCAGCTGATCATTCTTCAGATAAAAGTTCAGTTGGTCATTTGGAAAGCAGTCGGTAATTCGACATTTTGCAGAAAATTGTTGGAATAACGACATTTCATAAGTCTTAGTTTAAAAAAAGTTTGGAATGAAACATTTTGCAGAAAATTGTTGACATCACATGATCTTTTGAAGTAGGCAGTACATAATTTTCCTGTTTTTTTTTTTGTGAAGATAATATCTCGTGATCTCAAAAGGTAATAGCCTACCACATGATAACGGAAGAATTTTAAAGCAAATTCACAAAATTTAACCCACCACCGTGGTTTCATTTATCCCGAGCATGTTGGCCTGCGAAAACTGAGATTTCTAAGAGGGGGCCACTTTTCTTTACAGATCGCGGTCAGGGAACCCCTGTTTAGGTATAAAGTATACAACTTTGAGCCTCCGGTACCAAATTACTCCTCTTTGAGTCTCGTTTAAAAGGATTTTTGTTCACCACCCTTCCCTTCCTGAAAACGCAAAACAACATAACTTCAGGTAATATTAGAGCAATGGACCTCCACCTTAATCTCAAGTCAACCTTTCCTGCTACTTTTTAACGCCTCCTGGTCAGATTACGAAATCCTCCATTATTTGTAAAACAAACGAACGCTCTTTGGTAAATTGGTAAATGTAGTATTATAACCAATTCACGCTGTAAAGATATAGATCATTTTAAAATATCTCAAACGTGATTGTGATAATGATCCACTGATAAGAAACTAAAATATGCACATCATAAACCATGACATTCACCAAATAAACCACCAGTTTCTTTAAGGTTTATGTAATTAAAAGTCGAACCACATGGCCATATATTTTGTTCGAGAAGGGGTTTAAGTAGACAAGGGGCAAAGTTCTATGGAATAAGATTCTTAACCTCCAATCAAGGTATACGTTATGTTGCACAACAAAATATCAAAAGCATTTCAGAGCTTTTTCTACCGTGTTCTATGTTCTTTTGTTGTTGGTTTTGTAAATTGTTACGTGCTTCTTTTTACTTTGTAAGGAGATCAGATTTGAAGAGGTTTGCTTGATATGGTTCCTCTACTTATCATATTTTCTAATTCTGTGTTATTACAGGACAAATTACTCCACAATAACATTGTTAAAGATCTGCTTTACTCTGTTATAATACATTATTTTTGTATAACATTGAATTTTGTTGAAGCAAAATATTTTTGATGTATGTGATAATGGTAGAAGAAATAAGGCTGAAATTTGAAATTGTAAAATATATGTTTCATCCAGGAATTATGCACACTAGGAGGTCTCGCTTAGCTTCATTTTAACAGAATCTCGCATTTATCCACAAGATAACCCAAATGAATTACCAAATTCAAGGAGTGATATCACCTTGTTCAAGAATTACATGGCAATCGTATATTAAAATGGTCCTTTTGCTGTGGCTATACAACTTCTGAATACGTTCACTCATTTTATGCAGGGCTGGAGTCGAGTCCACCCAGTCCGAGTCCGAGTCCGAACCCGAGTACCTGATGTCCGAGTCCGAGTCCTTTGGCCCGAGTCCGAGTCCGAGTCCTTAGGTCCGAGTCCGAGTCACCGAGTCCCTGTGTAAATTGAACTTGTTTTGAGTGCAAATGGATGAGAACTACAATGAAATAGCCTTATTCTAACATTTGTTCTTTCCCTCTAGTATTGAAGACGACAATAGATCTAA
>WURT03073862.1:0-13317 GCA_009936505.3 Holothuria glaberrima | reverse complement strand
GAAACACTTGAATTGACCCCTCATTTGTTCATCTTGGATTTTTACAGGGAGATATATGACATTTCCTTTTTTTCTGGCGGCCATCTTGGATTTTGGCCGCCATCTTGGAAAATCGGAGCCGATCAAGTGGGTTCCACGGATAAAATCAATAGATAGGTTGTAAAGAAACTCCATGCCAAATTTGGAGCTTTTATCCGGCTGGTACCGTTAAATGTGCTAAGCCACCTAACTATATTGTATTTTTGAACTTTGATCAGAGGTATAGTCTGTGTTGTCTTTGAAATTCCCTGACTGAGGAAGACATTAATGTTACCATCTGGACAAGTTGCGGCAACCCATTTTTACAAAGTACTTAGGACCAACCACAATAGAGTAGATTTGGGAGAAATGGATAATTTGATAAGAGAAAAAAAAAACTCGCCGAGCTCCTTCAAAGTGGGATGGAGTTGAACCTGATCATTACTGATTCGAGTTGTCAGATATCTGGGTAAGATTAGAAAACGTTGGGAGTCGTTGTTGCTCACCCCCCCCCCCCATCCGGCTTCGCGGTCCCTGGATTATGATGGAGTTAACAGAGCTGACGAGAATTCAAGATCAAAGGAGCACTGACAAAATACCCTGCAAAAACATGACCGCAGTTTTAATATTTTTTTCGACGCTGAAAGGGGGGAGCAGTCGCTCCCACTGCTCCCTCTCTGGCAACGTCCCTGCAATATGCAGATTGTGGCACAAAATCACACGTACGAAACCTCTTTATATTTGCGTCGGGTAAAAAGATTGATTCCACAAATTTCTCAAGAAAACTCAAATTTTGGATGACGTGTTGTAGGTGTGGGGTGCTTATGGTTATCCAGAAGGTTGGAATGATTAGCTTACGTGCAGCCGATTTATCAAACTGGCTTATATATGGCCTTTTTATGCACTCTTTACAGTGCAAACCTTCCAGCATGACTGCAGGCCTACAAGTAACGTTGCAGTATAGCAGTAGGCCCAACTTAGTCCGCAGTCTGCTGACCTAGTACTGTGTCGCTCTTTATGAGGGGTGTATAAAGAAAGCAAGCACTTTTTTGTGGAAATGAAAAACAAATGCGATGGTCCCTAGCTGTATAAGTTATTTGCAGATGATATATAACAATAGAGAATGGGTACAAACAACAGCCACAAAAGCATTACATCTAGTCACATCGACAAACCACATTGAGTGGGTTACAGCAATACATAACACAATAGTTTAATGTGTAGTCCACAACGGACGTATTGTCTCGTCGTAGACTCTGCTCCAAGTCAACCAGGGCTTGGTTTACTTCCATCAGTACAGACTGGTAATCAGAGGTACCTGGATCGATTGGGGTAGACTCCATCGGATCTTCTTTGACGTTGAAAATTAGTGGAGGGTCGTGTCTTGTGTTAGGTCCGGATAGCCCGCCGCACGTAGGTCTTCCTCCTTCGAAGAAGAAAATAACTCATAAGAATTGAACTTCATTCATTGAATTAATAACAGTCATGTATATTTAATGATATATATATATATATATATTAGAGTAATAGCTAAACGTTTGGCAGAGGCGTAGAAACTGAGGGTCTGTCCCGGGGACCGCTCTCAGCAAAAATCAAAGCAAAAGTAAATCCGTCACTGTTGTTTTAACAGACCTTATGCACATGACGTCCCAGGAGACACAGACAGGGTGGGCGCGTATGTATTAGTACACCTCCCCCAAACGACAGACAGTTGATTTGTATGCCGGTCAAATCCTCGCATAAGTCTAGATCTTACTGCGAGTACTGCATATGGAAGTCTACGACGTCCCTACACTGTGTTTCATTGGTTGTCCTCGGCCTCCAAAATGACCGCGTGACGTAATTAAATAATATCTACTAGCCGTATATCTTTTTCATGGCTGACTGAAGTTGTGTCGCTTATGTTATTTTGCAACAGCTTTGAGTAGATTTACAGTAATGGGTTCAAAGTTCAATGTTAACATGAATAAAAATTTCGAGCCATGCAAGACAAATTGCAACAAAAATGATCGTAGTGACTTATCAATGGAATAAAAAAGCCATGCTTAATAAATATCTTGAAGTACGATGATATCCTTGTGGTTCCAGTTATTCTTGGTTGGTATGAAAGGTTCTTCGAAGTCTCACCTGCCATATATACTGCTTTGTACTCATTCCATCTCACAGCGCCCATAGTCCCATCGTACAATCCGTTTTCGTATACATTCAAGGGGTGGTACAGTACCTAGTAATAAGAAAAACGTAAAAAAGTGCTTTGAACTTTCTCTAAATTAATATTGCGTGTTCTTTTGCGATTTGGTAGGATCCTTCATTTCTGGCAAAGATCAAATCGGAAGTAAGAATGAGACAAAGTCCTGAGGTCCAGGGGCCCGCCTTAGTACCCTAGTTTGAACCCTGGGTGAACCCCCTTAGAAATTTGGGGCAGTAGCGTAACGTAAAGGGCAAGGGGGGCTGTCTCCCCCACCCAATTGTCATCCTGGGATGGTTTGTCGGTACATTTGCTGATTTTGGCGGTACATCAGCTGACTGTGGAACTTAATAGGCATATCGTGTATTAATATGCTCAGAAAGTATTCCACATGGCTCTTTATCAGGTCTGTAGCAGTAAGTTCTGTAACAATTCTTTCTACAATTTCAAAAAATTTTCGCGCGCGCTTTCATCTTCAGTTCTACCTGCCATTTCCAACATACTGGATTTATTCAACGTTAAAGTTTCCAAAAATAGTGTAGTCGTGATTCAATACAAACACGAAAATTAAACTTTGCGAAATTCTAACCTATTTTTCCTATCTTTTGGAAGATTCTTCAACCTGATCATTGTGGCAAATATCTGTTGGAAGGAAAAAGTTTTTTTTTATTTTCGTCTGGGAGCCTAAATGGGTAAAATGAAAAATGTACTCCCCGAAGAAGGCCATGCAGTCGCACCATCAAATTTCTTGGTTTGCTCTTAATAAGGGCAAATTTTTTAATAAAACCCCAAACTTTTTCAACTTTTCTTAATGAAAACAAAAATATGAAATCTTTTGCAATATAATCCCATTTTTTCAGCGCGCTTCGTGCGCCTTACATTTTGCGATCAGCATCATTTCGGCAACCTATTGCTTCCGTCGGGACTTAGAGTAGCTGGCCCCTAGTCAGGGCGCTTGGCCCCATGTCGGTAAATCCAAGCACCATCCCTGGCTGAGCCTGCATGCAGTTTTTCCTTTGGGCAATGAAGTATACCCCGAAATATTGAAATTTGGCACCATTTTGCATCTGGCCCTCCTCCACTTAGACTCATCACCAGGATAAGAGAAAAGTTTTAGGCCAGATATCCCCCACTTCCAAAATCAAATCGATGCCGTTGGTGATTGGTATTTGGTATTTTTATGAACTACAAAGGTATGGGAAAATAATGCAAGATTTGGGGGGATGGGAGGGGGGTCACGAGTACGTGGTGACTTGTTAAGTGATAACCCTTTGACAAAATGTCCGTACATTCACTATATGCTGTCGGTACATTTACCTTACTTTCATCCCTGCCCCCCCCCACTTCTATCACCCCAGTTACGCTATGATTTGGGGTGCTATTCACAAGTTGTGGATGGTAGAATGGAGTATTAGGCTTTCTCCTGATGTCACTGAAAACTCACTAGACAGACTTCAACTATACACCAATGTGGCCATTTTTATAGCAGTGTGGCACGGTTTAGATTTGTAGATTTGACAACCACCTGGGCTTGGAAGGAGGAGTGTGCCTGTGGTTACTTGAAAAGAGTGAATGGGTTTTAAAGATGGTGGTCGGGGAATATCATGTCATATCGCTCATCCACCACTTTTTCCATAGCTTACAATACATGATTCAATGGAATAAAGCTCAAAAATGGTGGTCACAGCCATTTAATTGATTAAAGTCGTGGGAAATGTCTCAGATTGCACCACATTTCATCTATAATCCACAGTTTTCCAGAGTTCGTAAGTACTGCTCTAGCTTCGCGATTCTTGCTTGAATTAGTTCTGGTCAAGCCCCCCCTTTTTTTTTTGGAGAAGCTGCTGACTCTCTTACATTGGTCAAAAGGGTATTATTTCCTAGGTAATTGGCGGCGATCCCTCGGGGGATAGGAGGAAATATCCCCCAATTGTTGAGAAATCGACCATTCACTTTTATTTTTCACACAGTAAATTATTTGAAAATGGGGTCATGTCTCCCCCAATATTTAGAACAATTTGCCTCCCTTGTCCTAGGTAACACCATAGCGATCCAGTTCGCAGATAAAATATTTACGGCCTGCAGGTACAAAAACATGAATAATGCAGGAAGACTGGATTTTGTAACCGGGTAGGTTGAAATGACCTAATGGCATCAGGGGCTAAAAGTGTTCCATCTAAAGTCTGAGGCCCACAGGCAACGCCCGTTGGGGTACCAGACGAAGAGGCCTGGGATTACCGGGGTTCCAACAAATAATGGACCTTTCAACGATGTATTTTCTACCTTAAAAATATATCTGATGGTTACTAAACAAACCATCAAACTCACATTTTGACGATGCATATTTAAGTAGCAACCATTTATGTTTGTTTACAATATCCTTACTCGTACCAAAGGCTGGTTGATTGGAAGTGGTAACATGGTGGTTTGCGGGTAGGAGAGATTTTGGTGGGCTTACGAGAAGCTTGAGCAATAATGCCATTCAAGCTGCCCAACAGGAAGTTATTAGTGGTACAATGTAAGTGAAGGGTTTCCGTCAACCTAATTTTGTACAAGAAAATGAGTTATCTATTATGTGAAAAGACACAATTATGAAAAGCATATTTTCAGTGCCATCGGAAGGTATTTTCGATTGGGAGGCTGACTTGTGCGTGTTAAAAAGATGGAGTGCAGGTACGCTACGCGCCACCATGAGTTGACGCGTAGCTTATGGAGGAAATTTTTGAAAAAAATGCCTCCCAGATTGCAGGAAATGGCCCCAAAAGGTTAAAATGTTGGTATATAGGTTATAGACTGTGGAACTAGTAATCATATGAATAATCAGCGGCGTTTCGATGAGCCTGGGGCCCCCGGCTCCTGGACCCAAAGGGTCCCCTTTCAGGATGTCCAGTGGCGCCATCAGAGGTTGGCGATTTGGGGAGCACTATAGAATGGTGCTTTAAGTCCACCCTAGATACGTCTGGCCAGAAGGTCGGTGAAAATTGTGCATTTTTTGAAATTAAGATGTAATTAAGATGACTTAGATGCAAAATGGTGCCTTTCTTTGACAAATATCCAAACTGACCATATATATTAGAAAACTTTCACGATTAAGTGAATTCTTACATACTTTTGGTTGACTGTTAGGGAAGCTGTGGTGACTAATTGCATGGAAGGGTAACAATTCCTTTCCTTGAAATATTTTTGTTTAGGTAGGGTGGCTTAGATGCAGAATGTAGGTATCTTAGGCAAATCTTTCAATAAATTACAAGCATAGACATTATCATCATTTAGTGGTATTTTGGCTGCGGCATGACGCTCGTTATAAAAAATGGTTAACGACAAATGCATACTACGAATGTTACCGTATATGCTACTCATGACATTGTATGTGGGGGTTCCTGAAGAGGTCGGAGTTGTACATTTTACGGAAAAGTGTTTTGGTTACAATAATTTATTATTGCCCCAATACTGTTCATTAGATATGGAGTGTGTACGTTGATAAATGCATGCGAAGCTCGCCGAAATTTTGCATTGAAAATCGTCCCCATAACAACATTTGCGGGGAGACCTTGCACTGAGACACTTTTAATTCCTAACAAAATGCATCAGCCAATTAAAAGGCGAGTCTTCCCCTGAATTCCACTACTTTGCATTCTTGCAATGCCGTGCTCCTCCATAACGACTCCAATGCACAAGAACAATAGGCGTAGGTGTAGAACCCTCGCCTTTGAATAATGCGAATATGTTTGAGGTGGTATTGATAGTAAACACGGCTATGCGGTGAGGCTGCACGCGGGCGGGGCTCGTGAAAATTTTATAACTTCGATTACTGATATGTCCAATGAATTCAATGCTCATTTCCATTCCTGAAGCAAGGAACATTGCGGGTACAATCCCAATTTCTTAGACCTTGAATTAACCAAGCCTGGCTTTTGTCTGTGCATCAGTGCAGCGGGGCCCCCTTTGGGTCGGGGACCCCGGCTCCCCCACGGTCCGAGCCCATAGAAGTTACGCCACTGTGAATAATCAGTAACTTAAGATAAAGCACCGCAAATTCCGTGACTTCATCATGCATTGACCGGTTAGATTACCAAGTAATGACGCAGAAAGTCAAATTTAGTATGTCGTACGCCATTGAGTCGCTATTTTCGAATACTTTTTCAGCCGATTTTTCCCTTATTGACTGAATGACGGAAATGATACGTCATTTGTTTTAATAGTAATGCAGATAGACTGAATGATAGGTGATATTATTTTAGAATGATATTCGTTATTTTTAAATTCTTTCACTTTTTAGACGTTTTCATTGCATTAAAAAACTATGCATGGCAAAATTATTGGGGGCTGCTGTAGCCCCCCGCCCCCCCGTTTCCGACGGTCCTGCATTTTCATGTTATATGTGTTAATATCGTGACCCCTGGGGTATTCGTGTAGTCCATCCCCTTGTTAAAATGTAGGGGATATAGAGGTCTTCCATGCAACACGATTGGGATTACCTGACACTCCCGGGCACAGCACACGCGCAGGAAGCGTATTTGCGGCACGCGCCCACGGCATGACCATAGATACTGCTGTGACACAACAGACGCTTGACGGGCAAAACGTCGCACAACCAAAGACACGCGCGACCACGTGGCGTCGATGAAACACCTAAATATATTCCCATTCCTGGTTCCTGCCTTTAACTTCCATCAATTGACTCCAAGTTCCAACGGATACACAGGCACATAGTCTCCCACATACTTACTGTAGCTAACCGCCCCTGTGTTGTCTCTTGAAGAAATAACAATGTTATAAGTTGCTTGTATACGAATGGATTGAGAATAAACCAGCTGGGTTAAACTAAACAAAAGCTGTTAATCCATTTCTAGCAAAGTTTTTGACAGGTGGTATTCGTACCAAAAATTCAGTCAATCTGATCACAGCTTTATACACATAATATTACTACATTTTCAAATTCAAAACTGGCACCGAGGAGCAGCTGGTAAGTATTTTATCATATCAAGGGGTGTATAAAATCTCCCTCCTCCTCCTCCTCCTCCAAAAAAAAAAAACAGAAATAATCAAAGAGCAGGAGGACACTCCACTCTCTTTCACTTCTCCTCATTATATCCCATCTCAAGCTGGTAGTAAGCATCAAATTAAATTTCATATTTCCATGTCCTTCCAGAACTTGTGATATTAAAAGAGAGTAAATCTAGCAATTTAGCAGTCACCCTACGTGACCAATGCCAAAAATCCGCAATTCATATAAAAACGCTTATCTTGGTTTTGTTGGTTTACTTTAAGACCTCTTGAGACTCGTCTTTAAAGGCCAAAGAAATACTACTTTCTAAGTAGCTACATTTGATAAATCAACAAATTACAAACAAGTAGCAGCAAACAGCTTTATTACACATTTGTTCTTACCCTGTCTTTAGAAGAAAATGGCCGATCTAAAAGTATGACGCTGATATCGATTCCATCATAAATCCTGTTGCCAGGCATATCGATACCAGCTAAGGAAGCCATTGTAGGATAGATATCCATCATGCTGACCAATTCATCCGATACTCTTCCACCCTCAATAGTTCCAGGCCAATAGGCCAAGGCTGGCACTCGATGTCCACCCTCCCAAACAGTAAATTTGGAGGCAGTACCGCCACCTCCTGTATAGAGCAACAAGACACAGTTGTTGACGTATTGCAAGCAATGCTTGAAGTTAAAGGTATAGATGTTATTTGTTGACCAGGGGGACAATCGTTACTGAAATCAATATGTTTTTACTCAAATTTACACAACACTGGCAAATATTTCGACGATGTATATAAGTGTTTAGGTACTTGCACGTATGATATGGTAAACGTTCAAGGTCAAATGCGTAGCTTAGGGACAGCTAAAGTTGTTGTTCTATGACTTGTGTAAACCTGACTTGTGTATGTCACGAAGCTTCTTTTTCGCATAATGTTTTTGAAAAGCTTTTTGTCTCATTTTGAGCGGAACTCAGACTGGTGCGGGGAGGTACGTCCGCACCCCCTGCACCCCCAGCCTTCGCCCCCGCGCAATGCTTTCTATCACTAATCCGGTAAGATATTTTTATAACTTGCCGAAGACAGAAGTAATCTATACGATGATGATGGCGTGTATGTGACGCTTTGCTTGTACATAACCCATACTGAGCACATTATTCCTATTGTTTTTGGTGGATACTAAAGTTCACCTGGGGTCCCCAAAGGTTAAATAGTAAACGCCATTTAAATTCTTGTAAACAAAATATTTCCAGAAGGGAAACTTCAATGATTGTCATATTTGGCACGTAAATGCCCTGTATTAAGGAAATGATCCCGATTTTTTGGTGTAGGAAAAATGTTATTTAGAGTCAACGGAGGTAGAAAGCTCAAAACTTTTTAAACTCAATATCTCAAGGACAAATACGTTCATGAATTTCACACTTTGTGTGTAAAGTGCCCATATCAAGTAACTTATCCCTCTTGTTCTTCATGGAAGTCAAAACTCATTTAGGGTCATTCGAAGTCACATTGTAAAAAAAAAATGAAAATTCAATATCTTAAATGAAAAAACCTCACTGAATATAGTATTTGGAATGTAGGCACCGTGCATTGAATGCATAATACCAGTGGAGTTTGATAGAGGTCAAATGTTATTTGAAGTTTCCAGAGGTCAAATGGTGTGAGTTATGAAACCTGCTCGTGAACACTCTATCTTGAGATGGGTAACCTTAAAGGGTCTAATATTTAACATGTACATACCTACCCATTAAAGAGTAAATTGTCTCTACTGTTTTTGTGGGAGCCTAAGGTCATTATTGGGTCAGCAGAGGTCAAAGAGAGAGAGAATGTTGTAAACACAATATCTCAAGTATAGAAACTTCAATGACTCTCACATTTAGTAGGTAGGCACCTCATATAACTTAAAAAAATGTCTGAGTTTAATGTAAGGTGAAAGTCATTTCGGGTCGTTACATGTCAAACGTTGTAAACTTTGAAAACTACTTGTAGACCCGGTATCTCAAGATGGAAAACTTCCTGAAATCTTACACATTACATGTGGATACTCCTTATTAAGAAAATGAGTAACGTGGATTTTCGTGCAGGCCAAAGGTCATCTCAGGTCACGGGAAGTCAAACTGCAGAAAATTCTGTATAATTTTCATACTTGGCATGTGGGTGCCCAACATTGGGTACATTTTCTGTTTGAGTCTTGTGGGAGCTCAAAGGTCATTTGAAACTAACTGAGGTTAAACTGTGAAAAACTTCATAAGCATAATATCTCAAGAAAGGAAACTGATGAATCTCATACTTGCCATGCGGGTGCTAAATATTAAGTAAATGATCTCTATACTATATGGTGGAGGTCAAAGGTCATATGGTGTCATTAGAGGTCAAACTGCGAAGACGGCAACATGATATTTCAAGAAAAGTATTATTTTGAATGTAATACTCCAAGGCCTATAGGTAACCCATGATGAGCGCATGATCTGTACTGTTTTAGGTGAAAGACAAAGGTCATTTAAAATCACCAGACATCGGGTTTTGTAAACCTTGCCATTACAATTTTCAAGTAGGAAACATGTTTGTTCTATATCTGGCTTCTAATACCTAGCTAATTTATGACCATTTTTATGACATGATGGTCTGTTTGATCTATGTCCATGGATTTCAACTTTTTATTCAAAAATTTAAGTTCAGTTACTTCTTTATATTGTCAAATTGAAACCGCGACCCTAAAGTTATATCCAAGAGATAGGCAATAACTATATGCCCTTACTTTATTATTCTGTTGAAGCAGCTTTTTTACATGGTACCATTTCGTACTCATTGGCAACATCATGAAGAGCATTCGACAGTAGTTGGCAGGAAAGAAACCGTTTTTTTTTCAGAAGACTCTCCCTCCCCCCTCCCCTTTGAAATCTTTCTTGAAGAATTGGGGTCCTTAGATGCAATTTGATGCCACATCTCGTGCATACATTAAAGAAAATCTATGAATCAAAATTGATATTTAATTGACAAAGTTTTATTAATTTCACAGGGTGGACAAAGGGGGGTATTCGTCTCTGAAAAGTACGAGGGTTTGGCGAAAGCATACTTTAGCTCCCGCGTTGCTCAATCCCGCCCTTTCCACCCTGTACGTGGTTAGTATTTTGGTTAACGTTCTTGGCTGAGTTATTCCTACCCTAATGACGATTCCCTTTCAGTAAAGTTAAAGTACTTATTTTCAAGAACTTAATGTCACTATCTTGAATGACAGATTTTTTTTAGAGAAATCTTATATGAAAGTCCTGGCTACTGAACGATTTAGATTGAGACCATAAGCAGTATGATCAAATATCATTACAAAAGAGAAACTGATACATGAGAATGATTGTATACTTTAAAGACCTTATGCATATGTCATCGCGTTAAAGGCAAGCGCGTATCATTGCAAATTACATCAACAAATTCAGACAGCTAACTTGTGTACCGCTCGTATACGCGCGTAAGCAAGGGCGTAGGAAGCGGGGGCTGGGGGACTCCAGCCCCCCCCCCAACGAATTTGTAGAGGCAGAAGTATGTTTCAGACCCTTCTTTCCAAGGCCACAGACCCCTTATTTGTCTCTTCTGTTGAAAATGACAAATATTTGCAGTAATTTACCCTAAAATTTGTCCAAAATGATGCACCAAGAAATGTCAAAAATGGGCAGTAATTTACCTTAAAATATGTTTAAAAATGATCCCCCAAATTGCATGTAAGGTCCCTCAAAAGTCAAAACATTTTCCAAGACATGTGAAATATTTGTAGTAATATACCTAAAATTAGTCCCAAAATGATGCAGCACATTGCATCCAAGGTCCCTCAAAAATCCAAAACTTTTTTTCCAAGAAATATCACAAATTTGCAGTAATTTACCATAAAATTTGTCCAAAATGATGCACCAAATTGCATCCAAGGTCCCTCAAATATCCAAAAATTTTCCAAAAGGGGAACACCCCTCCCCTTTGACCCCTCACCCAGAACGGCGATCCAAAACAAGGTTCAGCGCCCCCCCCGTCTCAAACAGCTTCCTACGCCTTTGCGCGTAAGTCTACTATGCGCGCACGTGAGAAGTCTACGTCGTGCGTGCAGTGAGCTTCATTGTTTTGCGTCCACAATGACGTTGCGTGACGTCAATGCATGAGGTCTATTTGTAGAATAAAGTAAAAGCGGCAGGATTCTGTCAAGAGAAAGCCTTACAGCACTGGTGGGGAACCTCCAAGCTGTGGACCGTATGCGGCCCGCGAGAGCATTTTGTCCGGCCCGCTGGGAAATTTACACATGCACATATAGACTTATTTAATAATCTTATCACCTACGGTGCCCACCGTTTATCCCGCTGAGATGACTTCGCGGAATTTCATCTTAAACTGCTACAAAACACTACCATTATATTGCCAGGGAGTTGCCGTTCTATTGGCAACTCCCTGATACCAGGGAATTTTTATATTACTAAAACCAAAGGTTTTACATTGTAACGTGCCCATAATTTCGTGGGACATATTTCGGGTGCAGCATTCTTGTACGTTTAATGCTAACTTGATAACGGAACCTTTTGCCTGGGAGGCTACATAGCATTGAACAGAAGTGCACTATCACATGTACAGGTCGCTCTCTTATAGTGCGAAACTCAGTGAGCACTTAACTTAGTCCCTGAGGTAGATTTGGGAAAGGGGTAGAACTGTGAAGTTACTCCGAAGAGTGAATTCTATTTTATGAAAAGTGGATAATTTTGCAATGAGCAGTGACGAAAAAATAAAAGTCGGTTTCAAAATACACATTTTTTCAACGCGCACATTTCATATATGCTCATTCACTATTATTTTATACATAAAAAAAATGATCATAATGTGACACTTCTGGTCTGTGCAACATCGCACATTTAATGTCATTTGAAGACAGTGGATGAAGATTCTATTGCCTACAAATTTGTGTAAATCACAGAGCCTCCGGGGGCTTTACCGCAGATCCTTCCCTGGGCTTTTCCCCTAGACCTTACCAGGCCCTGTTTAGGAACCTTTTGCCTGAGCCTTATGAAAACTTCTTGCGCCCTCGGTGTCTGCGGCCTGCGAGTGGATTACAACTACCAAAACGGCCCCCAGAGGAAAAAGGTTCCCCACCTCTGCCTTACAGTATAGTTAAACCTTTATCAAGGGGCTACCTAACCGCTAAATGCAGACTGATATCTTTATTCATTTAAGTATGAGTTGCATTGTAGATCATGTTGTTGAAGAGATGTGCTCAATATATGATGTGGATGTTGCAGCTACACATTAGACGAATAAAACTTTACATGAATGCTTATTCATAGTTGATTGTTGATTGTTGGAATGACTCATGTGCATATCTCTCTATCTGATGATATACAAAAACTAAAACAAGCGCTTGTAGTACGATACTCTTTTTCAGTTATAGGAATACCAAGTGACCGTTTGCACCTTCAGCAAAATATTTAGGCCTACCTGTAGTTCTTTGCCATGTACCAAGGAATGGACCAGGACTACCTCCGAACTGACATTGCACCTCATCAGGACCATTGTCACCTGTCAATAAATATGATGACGAAAATACATCGTGAATAAATTTGATGCTTATACTTAAAAGCTGAATGAATAGCTTGTTCTCTCAAGCTCACATTAATCACTGGGAATTGGTGTCGAACCAGAAAATTGAAAGGGAAAATCAGGGGCGTAGCGGTGGTGTAATCTTTTTGGGGGGGGGGTGTAGAGATCATATTTTGCCGACAGATCTGGTGATGCCTAAAACGAGCGCCAAGCGCGAGCATTAGCGGGTGGGGTCCAGGGGCCCGCCTTAGGGCCACTGATGAGGTCCAGGGGTAAAGCTCCCGTGGGGGTTCCAGGGAGCGAACCCCCCGGAAGCTCTGAGGTTTTAGCATATTTATGGGTAAAAAATAAGTCCCAGGATAGGTATCTTTTGGTTCATGATACATTAATCAATGCAAAGATTCCTAATAATTTTAATGTGTTGGGCAGTTCCTCCCGTCATGCCACTATACTTCAGGAGCAAAACCTGCAGTTCAGAATTTGAACACTATGTGTTCAGCATTTGAACACTATGTGTTCAGCATTTGAACACTATGTGTTCAGCATTTGAACACT